>JAOYMO020392096.1:0-25277 GCA_025802455.2 Iodosphaeria phyllophila | reverse complement strand
AACAGCGATGATCAATGGGCGCACGGGAGATCAGTCCGAACTACTTCATCCTTTAGCCAGCATTGGCAAACTGTCGGTAACATGCGATTTTCGAAAAGCAAACCCTCCTGCCCTCAATCTCATGATGCGTTATCAATGCAGATGGGACTACGGCCTAGCTCATAAGTAAACCTAGTATCATAGTAGTGTTGTCGCGGACATCGTGTAAGACTTTGCCTTCCTGGTGCCGGTGGGCCCTGAAATGATGAAACGGTTCACCGCCCGCGATATCTCGCCAACAGTAACACAGAACATGAAGTGCATGAACCAGCTAACATGATATGTGCAACAGTCAACTAGTTAAAGTGTATATAAGCTACGAACTTTGTGCGAGATTGCATCCGCGGAAGAAGGTGTGGTGGGTTGGACTCACAGAGGCAGTAATTTCCGCATCGTCAAAGGATCATCAGAGCATGCATGAAAACAGATGAGCGCTGAGCAATAGAATCTACCTAACCACCTTGGCCCGCAACACGGTAACCAATAATTGCATTATTGCAGCAGCCAAATGACGGAGTTCGTTGGTGGTATTCTCATCTTGCTTTGTACTTGAGCCGCTGCCACAATACGGCATCCACCGATATCACCACAGCCGGAGCCACTCCTCCTTTCATAGATAGTACGGTAGGCCTAGTCCGCCAACACCTGAATGTCGCAAGAGGGGCTAAATTTGACCGACCCACTAGTTATCTAAGTTTCGTTTGCAAAAGGATAGCTTCCCTACATGCGATTTGATAGAAGTATTATCAAGAAAAGTAACTCTCCCTCTCTTGGCCGACTCAAACACTTCACCTTTTCCAGCGCACGCTCAC
Organism: Iodosphaeria phyllophila; assembly: GCA_025802455.2. NCBI lineage: Eukaryota > Fungi > Ascomycota > Sordariomycetes > Amphisphaeriales > Iodosphaeriaceae > Iodosphaeria > Iodosphaeria phyllophila. Next base: position 24,426 of record JAOYMO020392096.1, on the reverse strand, counting down.
GTTATTTGCAGGCTATTCGTTTCTTACACACCAACTTCGTGAATCGATGGCTTAATTCCCATTTCACATAACAGTCCTTGATCAAACACGTTGATGACGTTGGTTGACGTAGTCGTTTGATCGCCAGGACTATGCTGAAACAAATTGGCAGCTCAAGTTTGGTTGAGACTTTGGTCCAAGGCGTTCCTCCCTGTTTGTCTTCACTGCAGCCTTCGTTTTGGACCCAGACTATCCGGTAATTATCCTTCAATCGTTTCCTGATATTTCTATTGCTACAGTGGAATGATTTGCTGCCAGAGTGGTCTTCTCCTTCAAACTCTTTTGTGCCCTTTATACTGTCACTTTTATCATTATCCCTTTTTTAAAATTTTATTCGCCTTGCCTATTGTATCTCTTCTCTATACTTCCTTACTCTCCTGCCAATGCCAGTGACGCTCAAATCCGGGGCCCTGCCCTGACGCCTTCTGTTCACCTGGGCACGTAATGCGCGAGCCCTCTGACTTCACTTTTGTAGTAGTATTTGTTGCTCTATGGTCTCGTATTGTGAGGAAGGAGCGACCTACATATGTCTACAGATATGTGTTAAGGGGGACAACAGGCACGAAATTGGATGGCTCGATCCAAACCATGTTTTCAGGTGCAAAAAACTCGAAACTTCTCACCTCGAAGTCATCATGCTACGTAGACAATCTTTGTACACAACCTTCCAGAGCCTTTCCTTCATCCAGATCGCAGTCATTGTTTTTCGAAGCTCAGACAAGGATCGAGCCGTCTTAAGGCCTGTTGTCAGGTGAAAGTAACAGATATCCCCATGGCATGTAGGACGATATTTCAAGTGTCAGGAAACTCTTGATATTAGTGTCTCAGCACATCACCGTTAGAAAAAACATGTCGTTGGAAGGCGACGAAAAGCGTACCAGCATGTCCTATTTGTTAGAAAATGGCTGCAATCCACATTCATGACTTCGACACATCCATAACCAAAGCCATCCCTAATATGCAAATAGTATTACGTCCCGATACTGTGTATTCCGCTGCCATTATGCAGTCACTGGTATCGTTGGGTTGCTATTTGGATTCAGAGGTCAGAGCTTCGGCTGTTATCGTGCTGCTTTGGAGGTTGCGAACGAGAAATCATGCTCCTGCGTGCATACCAGTGCTTTCTACTTTTAGTATCTTTAGGCGACCGCTGTCGAAATTACAGACTCCGGCCTCTGGGCCGGCTATCATCGGTAAGTCACCGTCCGCGGAGCGGACTCATATTCTTGCCGATCGAGGTCTTCCGATACCGGCATGGACGACGGCTCGGTCCTTGTTAGAAAACGGTAAACTGTATCGGCGTCTCAGGTTTGGCGTTAGCCAGACGGATTCATTTGGTAAAGTCGCCTAGTATCATTCAATTCGGTTCCAAACACGATACCTACATTGTTAATACGGAACGGTGCCATCAGGGTGGTAATTACCGTTCTGGTGCGGTTGGTGGCCGGAGTGCATGACTAGGTTAGAATACTTCATAGGGGATTATGAGCGCCGCATGGCAGAAAACGTTGCTCGATTTCTAGAAAGGAAACGCAATACTAGTAAAATAAATCAAGCAGCACCATGCCAATTGTGTGCTGCCGATATCGCCTCTTCGTGCAAATTTCCTTGCAAAGCACCAGCCCTTCCGATGCAGTGTGAATACGCAGCTTGAATACCACCAGTTGTTGAGGCTCCATACTGCTTTCACTTGGCCAATGAAAGTGTTTCTGTTACGGCAACTGGAGGGCGCGAAGGCGAAAGACCTCCTCCCATGTTAATCAGAAACTTGACTCATAGTTGATTGCTGCGACAGCATAAACATACATTTGTGAGAACTTTTTACTGGAATCGAAAGCAAAGGCGAAAATATAGGTGGATGCCGGGATCTCGGTGCATGTAAACTTCTACAGTACCGGTACCACACACCTCCACTTTAATCCGGTTTACTGATTTTTTTCTCATCGACGAGACCCTCATCTGGGGTTCACTGAGTAATCCTCCATACTCATCTCTATGAGCCACTTTATCACAATGGATAAGTCAAAATCAGGAACTGACGTTTCTAACGTTTCGCCCGGCACTGAACAACATTCTTCGCTCGAGCCAAATATACCTGTATCAACGGAAAATTCCTTTAAAGAAGGGGGCTATGGCTGGTGAGTCTCACCGCTTGGTAACTTTTTACCTTAAACATATTGAATGACACAGTTGCTGACATGGAATTATTTTCAGGGTTGTCGTGTTGGCTGTTGCACTTCTGAATGCTCACACCTGGGGTTTGAACTCGGTATGTCATGTCTTGCGAGCGAACATGGCCCTGCAGTTTTCCGGATTGGCTGACATTTAATTCAGTCTTTTGCTGTATTCTTAGCCTTCTATCTTGATCATGATCTCTACAAGGGCGCAAGCTCGCTCGGGTATGCTTTTGTGGGTGGTTTGTCTGTTTCTACAGGTATGTCTAGAAGTTATGAATACATGATCTCTCCCTGTCTCTCGCCTTCCCTCGCCATCTCTACTATCACGACTGCAGCGCTGCTAGTTATCACTCGCTGACTGCTGAAAGCGTTCCTGGTTTCACCGTTGGCTACGAAGGTAGTTGGCTCAAGCAAATTTGGCACCAGGAAAACGATATTTCTTGGTATCATTTTCCAGACGTAATACATCCAATCCGCAATTAAGTACAGCAAAGTCGCGTTACAAAACTAATTCCATGGTAGAATTGCATTTGTGGGCGCTTCCTTCACGACAGAACTATGGCACCTCCTCCTGAGCCAGGGCATCGCCTTTGGCATCGGGTAAGTGACCTCGGTCTTGAATAATCAACTTCTGACCAGAAAAGCCCATATCTTCTTTGACTGACCGTAAATAGCATGGGCCTATGCTTTGTTGCTTCCGTTGGCGTGCCTTCTCAGTGGTTTGTGGAAAGGCGATCCCTGGCCAACGCCTGCGCTGCCTCGGGTTCCGGCTTTGGCGGTTTGATATACTCCCTTGCTACGAATGCATTGATCGACCGCATTGGTTTGCCGTGGGCATTCAGGGTTTTGGCCATCATTTGCTTGGTTGTGAACGGTCTATGCGGCTTCCTGATCCGGGATCGTAACAAAATTATGGGATCCAACCACACGGCTTTTAACTGGAAGCTCTTCCAAAGATTGGAATTCGTATTATTCGAGGTGTGGATATTTCTCTCCATTATTGGATACGTGGTTCTCGTGTTCAGTATTGTAGCGTACAGCCGGAGTGTGGGCTTGACCCCTTCCCAATCGTCGCTCGTGGGGGCAATGTTCAATTGTACGTGAGACGCGTTAACCTACCATTCCAAGCAAAGCCCTTACTTAAATTTTACAGTGGCTCAGGGGCTAGGCCGGCCTATGATTGGCCTCATGAGCGACTCTGTCGGTCGACTGAATATTGCAACTTTCTGCACCTTGCTTAGCAGTACTTTCAGCATAATCGTCTGGATTTTCGTCGCCAGAAGCCTCGTTGGCTGCATCATATTCGCGCTGCTTAGTGGCAGTGTTGCCGGAACTATGTGGGCGACTGCTAGCCCAGTATGTGCCGAAGTGTTCGGCGTCCCTTTGATCCCCTCAGGTAAGAACCATACCCATCCTCGGAACACTCCATGTCGAAGCTAGTATATGATTGAAGCAGTGGCCGCTAATCCTAAATCATATGAGTCCTCTCTATGACATGGTTCATACTCGCAGCCCCGTCGACCTTTGCTGAACCCATCGGACTCAGTCTACGGCGGCCAGGGCCAGATGGTTATCTTGGGGTACAACTATTTGTTGGATTTATGTACTTTGGGGGATTTGTTGCGTCTCTCTGTTTGAGATCGTGGATAATCCGTGAGCTGGGAGTACAAACAGCTCGCAACACTCAGCGTGAGGTAGTAGCTGGCGGAGATATCACAAAGCGCACGAAGTCGAAGAGTTGTAAACGTATAACTTGGATTCTTGAAGGATTCTGGTCCATGCAACGGATATAAATGATTTGAACATAGGCTTCGAGATTCATATCCTTGATATAAAATAGGGATCCAAAATAGACACATTTTCCAGCATCTACCGGTAATTACTAATTTGACTAGAAGTAGTCTCCTCGAAGATACCAGTGTTCCGGGTGATGCTTCAAGTCCGACAGGATACCCATTAGTTCTAGATAGGGAGACGTCCACGGGGTTGGATTCAGAATACATTCCTGGCCAAGACCATTTCATTCGTTGCGAAAAAAAGAAACGCTTTCCATGTGCCTCCAGAGTTTCTATTTGCATCAAATAACCTCCAGTTTTGATTTCCCAAATTAAAACGACTTCAGACCGAATCGCCGCCCTCTAGAGAAATGAATGTTGTCCATGGCGCCAAGGGGGGGCTGGTTTGCCTGGAACTCACTGTCATGAAGTCTTTGTGATTAAAATGCTACTGTGATTTTTCTGAGGGATAGGAAATCTCATCGTTGTACCTCGGGATGTCCGGTCACATCGTGAAGCTCCTCGTTAGCTGAACAGATGTCGTACAAAAACTGCCTAATAGCGTTAGTAAGTAGTGTGCTAACATCTCATACCCCTGCGGACTGTACACAGTACTGTTGTGGATCCCACAATACGCCTCAAACCCCGCTTTCTGACGGAACACTCCCGTTCAGGCGCCTACAGCCGCGAACCCTCATCCACAGTAACTTACAATGGAGGACAGACAACATTTGGGCGATAGAGACCATCAAGAATCCACACAGTACTCAATACGAGCTGACCGGTTTGCCGGGCCCTCCTACTTCCCATCCGGATGTGGAAATAAAGATGACTCCAGACATTCGGCACTTTGATCACGGAAACCCATGCAACGGCCAGACGCCGGAGTCACACGGTTGGTTAAGTCCCACCCACTTGAGCTAGCCTTTTTTTCTTTCTCTGGAGGGGAGTTAGAGGTACCTTTCTCTTCCGAAAGTTTGTAGGTAGATAACAGCGATATTTAGTAGTGCCTTGAATACAGACTTGCGAAGAAAAATGGAGGTAACACGGGGATTGACCAACCATGCGGCTCCAGCGTTTGACCTCCTGCCATGACATCCTCTCAAGATCTTCAAATCACGGTTATCAGTTTCGGACCGCTTCATTACTGTAATGTCTGGTGATACTCTACCGGTAGCGCAAAATCTAACTCACTGTGTTCGGCTCACAGCTCGCAAGACCATTCCGTCTATCTTATGGGGCCCGAGCCTGCGTTATGTGTGCTGAAGTCGCGTCTTCTCGGAGATCTTCCAGGTCCCGATGATCTACTGCGCTGTGTTCGGCTCAAGAACAAGCAGAAGAAATATCACACTTGCAGGAATAGCGCGCATCACCCATGTCCTGCTCGCCAAGCCCCTGTAACTAATATTATGTGCTGCATATTAAAATGGGCCTGTTAGGTATCGACGGGAGGCGGCGACGGCCCGGCTGGTTGCCGACTATTGCTGCTGAGAGAGCCACGTCGCTGATTGGCGTAAAATCAGAGACGACGGCAAAAGCTTCCGCTTTGATTGGCCGTATATATCAATGTCGGCACGGCTCGTGGCGCATCACCCCTGAGGGTACTTCATGCAGGACTTGAACTTATCCCTGAAGGCACAGTATGCAATCAATAGTGTGCGAGTACGGAGTACCGGTACCGTATGGACAAGACTGAGGAATGTCAATAGAGGGAGTCTCACAGCTGAGACGGTCCAATTGAGCAGTATACGGATTCTATGGGCCGAACTTGGAGTAGCAGAGTAGCTATCGAAGATTACAGTACTTGTAGTTGAACCGATTCCTGTTTGCTCGGCGTTTCTTAGAGTATCGTCTCTCAACGAAATTAGCCAATGATATGGTGCGCTAACTGTCGACGACAAGGGACATCCGGCCCGGTGGATCCGGGTCCGCAAATCCGGGGATCCGGCATTTGGCGCGCAAGCAAGCGGCTCACAAAAGGGACACGCAACGCCAGACTAGCGGGCCGCTGCGGACTTTGATACCTATTTGTACTAGTGTGTTACTAGTCATGATGTGCCCTGGCGCTTGATAGCTACCAAATACGGGGGCTTCTGCCTTTCGGATGTGGATGGTGGCTCAACAGGAAACAATTGCATGATGGTGCCATGATCCTCGTGCTTCTGATGCGCGCTTCCGCCGTCAACATCATCGCCATCCTCATCGTGAGGTTCGATCGCTCCAACTATCCTTACTCACCAGCGTCATCTCGGTGGAAAGTTTTTTCTGTGATGGAATCCTGTCGCTATGAATTCAATACGGTCGTTGCTCATCCAAATACTTGAGGGCTGCTAGGCTCGGAATGGCCAGGGAGAGGGCACATATTGGCTCCTACGAGGGAGCGTTGGCGGCGTTATGGGGCACGTCCGGTGCTGCCACTGTGTTCTTTGTTGTGAGGATATGGAGCAAGATTTTACGCCAGAATAATCTGTGGTGGGATGACGCCGTTTTGACAATTGCTTGGGTAAGTAAGACGGAGCCACTGGGTGCAAGACAAGAGGCCAAAGCACTTCTTGAGCGCTCTCTTGTGGTGTGATGTATCAAAGCCGAAGATGACTGACTTCTTCGACTTGGGTTTTAGATGGCTTTAATTGCGACCAACGGGTGCATCACATACTCGCTGTCTTGCGAATTCGGTGTCCGTTCCATCCCGGACCCGGCGATTATGTCTTTAATGATGGCTACAAGCATGTGCACGATAGCCGCTGCATTATCAAAGTCCGCTTTCTGTGCTACATTATTGCGAGTTAGTACCGATCGTCGCACAGCTATATCTATTTGGGGCTGCTTCATCATCATTGCTATCAGCAACATTCTTTTCGCCTTCGTACCGTGGATGCGCTTCTGCGGCGAGACCTGGGGTATATTTCTTCCGGGTGACTGCATCCCTACTCAAGTCGGCGTTGTTCTAGGAACGGTCACTATTGGTACGACATCACATCCAGAAATTATGTTTCCCTGCGCAAAGTGATCAATGAGTTGAGGGCGCTGACGAAGCATGATTTGTTTTAGCTTTATCTGGAATTACGGACATCCTTCTGGCGGTGTGCCCCTGGCGCATCGTTTCGCGTCTTCCGTTACAGCGGAAGGAGAAATATGGGATGGCTTCAGCCATGAGTTTGGGATGCTTGTATGGACCTCGCCTCAATTCACAATGCTTTTACCTCTTGATTCATCGTTTTTGTACTCATTCAATGCAGAGCATTGCACTAATAATGTTACAGGGCCTCAATCGTCGCTATTTTTAGGATGCAGTATAACTGGCTCTCAATAGACGCACCCGGAGTTCCAGCCAGTAAGTTATTCGTGGTCCTTATCACCCTCCTGTTATGGATACCGCACATGATGACCATGGAGGACTAACGTGGATCGTGGGTATATCAGATCTCATGATCATCCTCTCCGTTCTAAACAGCGTCGAGCCTTCCATCACCATCATGGCACAATGCTTGCCTGTCTGCCGCGTCCTCATACGGGACATCCATAGAGGCGGAAGTTTTGACAAGGAGCAAGGAAGAAGTAGCAACGTGCTTAGCTCGCAAGCTCCCCTAGCAGCTAATGAAAATGACGATGCCGAGTCAGATCCTGACGCGGGCCACGAGATGCTCCAGCTTATGGTTGGATCAAACGGACAAATTATTTTGGCGCCTGGTTGAAGATTGGTATTATTTGGATATATGCGTTAGTACAGGGGGCATCAGCTTACTACTAACGTGATCGAGCCTCGTCTTTTCGAAACCCGGCCAGAAGCACCCTGGATACTTGATTTGATAAGGAAACACGAAGGTTTTGCCGCATCACCGCTCGTGATAATATCGAGTTTACTAGGCAGGATTTTCGAAATTGCTGAGCCCGTCTGAACTTCAAAGCATGATAACGCATTCCCTGCGATACTACAACTCCAGTGCTTCGAAACCACAATCATTACGCAGTCGTATTGGGTACCGATGAAGGAACAGCCCGACCTTCGCATATGAGCTGTCTTTGGGCTCTGCTCGGCTTAGCGGAGTCGCATTGTGACTAAAAGTGGCATCCTTTGGCTCTGGAGTTTGGTCACGTAACCCCATGCAATCACAACGTCGATGCCGAAAAACGTGGAATTTGGCTCGTGGACATCCAGCCAATGCGACGATGTAGTCAGCCACTTCGGGTTGTTACGACATTTGGGAGCATGGAAATTGGTCGGTTGGGAGTTCGGGGACAAGGGAACGAGGGGGCTGAACATTTGGGTCGCCTTACGATTCCCGCCGTTAGGAATATGCGCCTTCGCGCTAGTGAATGCCACGTCGTTGAAGTTAAGGCATATTCGGTTGATGGCAAAGCCGTTTGGGAACATGGGAGGATGTATTGTGGGTAACAGGGTGCAACTTCGCTAAGAGAGGGGCCGAGGTAGGCGTACAGCGGACAGGATATTCAGGATTTTCCGGACATCCACCGACTTAAGAGACAATTTAAGGCGAACGACTGTAAGGGGACTTGGTCTGAGGAGAGCTTGCCACAAACACTTGATGGCTCGCTTATGGATTGGAAACGAGAGGGCCGATGCATTCGGTTGAACGCCCATGTTTGGCAACACCCTTCACTCTGCAAAGCGAGAGCTATGTAGCAAGATAGCTGCTTTTTGAACGGTCATGTTCAAACATGTAAGCTCTTCAATAAACAAATACAAGCGCAAAGACTTCAAATCACTAGATCGTCAAACTGTCCGTGGATTTACCCCGTTGAGTATCGGAGGTGGATAAAAATAATATTGGAGACCTGTCTTGCTACCATATCAGTTCACCTTTGGTGCCCTTTTCTGGCTCCTTGGTCGGGTTAATCTTCTGCTTCTTCGATTTCTCATTATCAGGAAAGCCTAGATTTTTAAATTCGTCCCTTGCCATTAAGTTCCTGTAACCCCCACGAGCCAGAATTAGTAGGAAGCAGGAAAGAGAGCTCAATGAGAAAACCAGGCGTGGGCTCCGCTTGTATACATACCGGTCCATGCGGCATGCCAGATATAACTTGGCGATGTCTCGGCACACTGGGTCATTGTGGCCTTTGACTTTCTTCATACAATTCAGATATGTCGTCATGACGTGTTTGCACTCGCCTGATAGAATGGTAAAGTTGGTTAATTGTTATTCTCGGGACAAATTATCTTGAGAATCAGCACCTACCATCGTGGTCCAGAGGAAAGCTACCGCGTTGAGGGCTGCCAAGGTTTGAGTGACATGGAATGACCGAGCGAAAAACAGGTCGAGGCCGATTGACTACTTACGGGATTGGTTTGCCAGCGTATGGCCCGGAGCCTGGACTACCGAAAGAACTCATGTTGCATGGTGATGCGATTATAGCGGCGTTGTACGGAGGTTGGAACCCGCTGATGTTCAAAAGTTTACAGTGATTTTGGCAGAGAAACTTGTAAACTCAGACGGCTGCAGCAAAAGTCTACAGTCAGTAATATGGAGCACTGATCGTCATATGTGCTTGTACGGTGCTCCATGATGGGTGCTGTATGTGTCTTGGATATGTAATTTGAACGTTACGTCTGTATCACCCACTCGGAACTCCGACCACGAAGATTAGAGTCTTTCCAAGTAGATGAAATCGACTTTTTTTCATGTTAGTTAGTTTTTATCGTGGCCCTTCGGACCCAAATCTGCAATAATATTCAACTGTCCATCTTTACTAGCGTACATTATGCAAGCCTTTGGATTAGGTAATCCAGGAAGCACAGCTGCATGGTTCTATCATGATCTGCTGTACTTCGCAGCACACTCAGGACAAAGTGGCGATCAGCGGGCCTCTCATTGGGTACATAATCTAACAGTTTGCCACGGGGATGGTCTTTTGTATCGCCTGCTAGTTTTTACCATATAGTCTCTATCAGGACATCTAGTGAATCCACGTCGTTTTTCATCAGGTTTCAAGTTATGTCATTCAAAACATCTCTCTACTGTGGATGCAACTCGGCGTGAAATGATATCTGCTCAGGGAAGATGACAATGATGTCATCTTGGTTTTGCTCTCTCAACCCCTACCAGTTCACGGCACCTTCTGAGAGAACACAGGACGTTGTCAAGCTATAATGATTAATATTCGTTGGAAAGGAAATGCACAAAGTGATCTTTTCAACCCAAGGTCAATTCGCTGTCATTCATCATCGACTGCTCCACGAATCGCAGTGCGCGAACTGAAGACGATCACAGGAGATCATTGCAAGTGATCGGTCCGCTCCTCCCGCCGTGGTTGCTCCGTGGTTGCCATGCACGGTATCTCACCAACACGCCAAGAACAAACATCGCTCCCTCGGGACCGTAGGCCAAGTACAAGGCCGCTATGCCAGACTCTGAGCCACCAGATGAAGAGGATCTTGTTTGTTCCTCCGTCAGTCAAAATTGAACAAATTAAACCAGCGCCAAATTTCGCACCAACACATTACGTTACCTGAGTTGCACCGGGACATGTCAATATCCGGACGCCAGCCCGAACACTTATGACAGCCGAACAGTGACAAGCCGAACAGCCCGCAACACAACGACTTTGCGCTCGTACTCGGACCTCTCTACCCACCACGCCCATAACTGCAGCCCAACTCACGGAACTCTACAACGTCTCATTGGCGGTGAAGCCAAAAGCCATAAGCCATATCTGGTGGGCACAGAACCTGGCAACAGCACCATCGCAGAATAATATTGTCGCGAGTAATTTCTGATCATTCTCACCATTGACGACGCCTCATCTTGAAGTGGCGCAATAGTAACTTGGGGAATCCCCAATCTTAAGTCCGACCTGACGGCCGTAGCCCCCGGTCCGCGATAAGTCGGAAGCCTCCCTGTCACTTTCAATCCCTAACCCATTTATCGGTACCTGGACATCGACATTTTTTTTCTTTCGCCATGAAGTTACGACAAAGATGTGGCGCCGTTCTCACAACCCTCATCATAGCTGCCCGAGCACAAAACTACGTTTCACCCTTTCAGTACGGAGATCTAGAAAGAAGGGATAACGGGTGTCCGACAAATTGGTTCTCGTGTCGTGATAAAGGGGAGGAATTCGAAGGAACTTGCTGTCAAGCTGGGCAACTATGCGCATTAGACAACAATGGCCAGCCAGCATGTTGTCTTAAATCGTAAGTTCCAATGCCCTTTGAGATTTATGGAAACCACCTGACTTGAAGAAGTGCCGTCTGCACCGGCTCGATCGCCAACGCGGCGACTTCAGTATCCTACGTATCGAACCAGTATTTCGCCTACCCAGCGGTACCGACATCCTTCAGCAATAGCGCAGCATGCTCATCAGCCGTGAACGCGTGCTCGCAGAATTTCCAAATATGCACATCGCATCTGACGGGTGGGGGCGGGTACGCGGTCACCATTGCGGCGCCCGACGGAGGCGGGATCACGAAATCGGCGACGGCGACTGTGGACTTGGCCAGCGCAACGTCCATCTGCTCAAGCATGTCGTCGGCTGCGTGTTCGGGGCTTTCGGATAATGTGTGTACGCACACCGGATATGACGAGGGGTTTTATGTCGGCACAGCAAACTGGCAGCCGCGCCAGACGCCGGCTGCGAAGATGGTTGGTGTCATGGCTGGCGTGGGGATTGGCATGTTGGGAGCGAATTTGTGAAGCAAGCAAGTTCTCTGGGTGGTCGGTTGGGAAAAGATATAAATGCTGCTTATCCTATGAGAAAGATTTCCCCACATAGCAGAGCAGGTGTCATTCTTCGTCACATTATCTGCAAGGGGTTCAAAGAGGTTATGGGTTTGTGAATATATAACGTGGCTGTCGATCATGAGCGGTAGCTTGCACATATGAGCTTACTGGTTGGCGTAATTGATGAGCAGTGCTCAGAACTAGATGAGAAACCATATTGTGAAGTTGCTTGTAACCAGTGGTCTATGACGGAAGAAATTGGCACTACAATCCCATTCGCAGAGATCATCAACCCGAGAGCTACTGTTAGAACCTAGAGCCTTGGAATCGGGGCTCAGGAGGAGTCGACATTCTATGGGAGAAATGATGCTGGTTCTCGTGGTAAGGCCTGAGACTCTGAGTAATCGAGATAACGGTGTGTCGAAATGGCATAGCCTGCCAGCATGCACATCTACGACGTACATCTATCCTCAAACGTACGACTTCCCTGGAACTTTATTCAATCATACAGACGGGTAATAACGAAACAGTGTCAGTGTTATTTTTCTACCAATGCTCAAATCCACAATCGTCAACTTGATGCAACTTGTCGGCAGGAATCGCGATTTGCAATTGATATGAACCGTCCTCGTTGGCTGTCGATCACCTGAGGATCCCAGCCTAGACACACCAAACCTGGGCCATCCACTAGAAACAAAACAAAACAAAGAGGCAAAGAAAAAAAGAGCTGTGATGGTTTAAAACTGCCACACGAACATGGCTGCAGCCCCGATCCTCCCCAGTTCATCCAACTTTCTGGGTGTGGCCCTTATCATCAATCGTTCACGTGATGGTCCGCGTCTGGTCTTCCACTACCCGCAGCATATCCAACCAGCGACACCACGCTCAGGATCTGGCGGCCGCAAGGGCAATACCGTGAAAAGGTCAGGAGGAGATGAAGAGGACGGCGATGATGAGGACGACGTGCTCCTGGAGAAACTCAATTTGTCAGGGTTACAACCATTCAGCGGGGCCGGGGCCAGTTGCGGTACAGGACCTGGAGGATTAGGAGTTATAGGGCTCGGTGGCGGTAGTAGTAGTAGTGGTGGTGGTGGTGGTGTTGCGAACTCGCCTGGCAGTGGGACTGGGACCGGCGGAGGAGGTGGTGGCGGCAGTGGTGGAGGAACAGGCGGAGGTGGTGGGGCAGGCAGAGCTGATGACTTCTTCGACTATGCAAGATGGAACCATGACGATCATGTGGAGACGGGCGCGGGAAGCCAGATCGTACCTTGGGAACATGTTGCGGGATACCCGACGAAAGATCTAGAGGCTCTTCTTACGCCTACACGCGCTTATCATAAGAAGTTATTTCAGGTCTCGCTAGATCAGCTGACATGTGTATCCTGTCCTATTTACGTGCCTGAGCATGGCGTTTGGCGGAAGCGGAGGAAACAGCCGCGGGCGAGACCGAGCGTCAGCAGCAGGCCTTCCGCTGGAGGAGGCGTTACTGGGCCCGATGATGGATATTTCAATGCGAGGACACAAGACGGTGATGGGGAATTTTCTGGCTTGGACGATACCTTTTTGGCCGAGGGGCGGAGGTCAGGGACGCCCCTGGTGGAGGAACCCGCGAGTGTAGCCGTAACGGATGCCCCGGACGAGGAAAAGAAGAGCGGAATGACCATGTTCAACCTCGTCTTCATCCTGCATCCGAAGAAACATGAAGCCCGTGAGCTGGTCGATACGCTCTACTTCCACATCATCCGGAAAGTCAACACGCCATACAAGTACGCACAGCAGCGCAGTGACTTCGTTTGGAAGGAAAGCAAGCGAGTCCTCCAGCTCAAGGACAAAGGCCGCGAAGAGCGCACACGCATGAGCACGTTGTGGCGCGAGATACTCAGCACATCGTCCCTAGCCGCGTCTTTACAGGATATCTACGACGCAGTGAGTGCCAACAAAATTGCAGCGCTCCAGCTCGACACGGCCGAGGGTGCCGTCACGCATTCGGTCCAGATCCCCATGCCCTTCTACGTGCCGGATTTACCTCCACCAGGGAACGAGGAGGCCGCGGCCAAGTTCAGAGGCTTGTGGCTGACGACAGCGAACAATTTTGGCAACGGCCCATCGTCGGGCCCCGCAGCCTCCGGGCCGGGAGCGGGGGGTCTCGCGACATCTTCTTCGTCCGATGCCCTGGACGACCCAACGTTTCTGGATAAGACTTTTGCGCTCCTGTTACTCCATGACGAAAAGAAGATCATCGCAGAGCTCGAGGCTGATCCGGATGAGACAACAACGGCCATGATTGAGTTTGTGCGTCTCTGTAAACCGACGCTGAGTTTCCATCAGCTCGGCGCGGCGCTCACAAATGGATTGTTACCGACTCAGGTGCGCAGATATGCGCAACACTTCATATTCTGGCGTCGGGCTGTGGCTATACCGCCCTTGCACGCCCGAGACGTGTATATTTTATCACCCAACTGCTCGTTATCGTCGCTACCGACCGCAGCGGCAGCATGGGTGCGGGCCTTTCCGCTTGCGCCGCCCCTTCCGGATTTCCTGGCTGATCTCAGCGCGCAGCCCCGGCCTTACAAGTTCCATTGCCCGTCGAAAAATCATCGACCACAGTACCTGCAGATGCTGGCATGGCTCATGCGAGGGGGCTGGGTCACCCAGCTGTGCACCTTTGCCTACGTGATTGTCTGGCCTGAGATCCAGTACGAAGTGGAGTATCAGCTCGAGGCGGAAGAGCTGCGTGTGGCGTCTACACTGGCCCAACAGCAGCAGCAGGATTACGAAGACAGGAGCAATCGGTTGATGGCGAGGGGAGGGGGGGAGCAGGGTACCCAGCAGAGCGGGAGCGGAAGAGCCTCGCCTGCTATGGCCCGCAGCGTGGACAACGTTCTCAACAGTAATAACAATAGTAGTAGTACCAGCATCATCAACGATGACGATAGCCACGATGATGATGGAATACCTCCCAACCACTACGACGAAGACTGGTACTACAATCAAGCCACCGAGCCCGCCAATCCACTCCATCCGATACCTTTCGCTTTTGCCCTCCCTTTCCCTAATAGCACCACCAATTCACGCCCCGAGACCCCCACCGGAACCGAGTCAGCCGTATCTGAATACGACCCTTCTGTCGTCAATTCCCCCCTCTCTCCATCCCGTCAAGCCCAGATCAACCAACTTCACCGCAGTACCAGTCCACCCATCTCCACGACCACGCCAACAACCCCTTTCCTCTTCCAGCCCCCTCCTCTACCACTACCATCCTCCTCATCCGCCTCCACCCACACCTCCACCCCTGTCCCCTCCAACCCGCCCACCCCAACACCCCTGAACCAGAACCAAGGTCTCGCCGAGCGCGCCCGCCTGCACCGCCTCGCCGACCGAGCCGCCCGCTCCCACGCCGAAAAAGCCGCCGCTTTCTCCCGCAAGCGCGTCCCCGAAGCAACTCCCCACCCTTCCACGAACAGCGCGCCGCACCTCGCCAGCCTGGCCCCTTATATCATCCCCGACCCGCGGCGCGCCACCGGGCGGGACTCGCAGTACCTAAGCGCCATCGGGAGACGGCTGGCGGGCAAGGACGACGGAACCGTTGTGGGGATGAAGAGGCTGAGCAATGCGTGGCCTGTTCTTTGGAAGTACTTTAATGGGAGACAGGCGCTGGAGAGGATTGCGCTGCTGGAGGATATGAAGAGGAAAGAGCTATGGGGGTTGTTAGGGGGCATGAGCGAGTATCTGCTTTGTGCGAGGCATTGGTGATGCTGGTGCGGTGGAATTGTTACTATCTAGAGGCCGAACTGAGTCCTCCCTGTCCACGTTGGCTTTATTATTTCTCATGATCAACTTGTTGCTACTTGCGATTCACATGACAACGCACAAAAGTCATATGAATGGGTAAGTATTGGAAACATAAATATATGGGTATATCCAGCCCTGGTTCTCTGCCACCATCTCTGTCATCTTCTCTTCCTCTCCACATGAAAGCTACTCGCTGCGAGGGGCGAGACGTGAGCTGTTCTCCCGTCTGCTCCCCGAAACAAACAAAGCACTACATAAACATCGACGGGTAGGAAGAAGAAAAAAGTAGAACTCTCAGCCATGCTCCATGATCAAATGGAAACAAACGACAAAACTAGACAACCGATAAGAGTCATGGCTGTTGGCTATACGACATGGAATCGAGGATCCCCCGGGCCCCTTATGACATGAGAAGAGCAGAAAACCCGCCGTAAACTCCTTGAACCAGGCTGTTCGTGTTGATCCCCGTTCAACCCCTCAGAGCCCCCCAGGTATCATGCGTGTAACAAAACCAGACTCCAGGATGCGTATAAAATAGAATAAAATAAAATATAAAACAAACAGGGAAACGCTCCGCCCTATCACTCATGCTGAGGACGAACTCGACATCGCCGCGAGATAACAATAATGCAAACTCCATCGTAAGCCATGCATGTGACCATGAGAAGATAGAACACACATCAAATATTGACGAAACGCCACTCCCCATGTGATCGTCCCGCCTACATGCAAATTGTCCCGTAGAAGTAAATCTTGACTCCGAAATGCAAACCATGTCAATGCGAAGAAATATGAAGAGAAAAAAAACCCGATCTCCCAGAGCCCAATGGTGGATGCGATGCGACGGAACGTGAAACCCGGAGAAAGTCATCTGGAAATGTAACAACGGCTTCAGTTCAGGTCCATGCTGTACTCGTCCTCTTCCTTGACGTCATCGTTGGGGTCGCTCCAGAACTGGTCACCGGCAGCTAAATCGTCGACGAGAATGTCTCCATTGTGGTCCTCGGGACTCACTGACACATTGTCGATAGCGCTCCCAAGAGGTGCACCGTCGAGCGGGTCGCCTCTGTAGTCTGTATGGTTGGGCACTCGGAGTCCTGAGCCATTGTATCGCGTGTAGCCAAAAGAGAGGGCATCATTCCTGGACATTGCCTCCATGAGTTCCGTCTGCATCCGCTTCTCATCCTCAGTCAATTCGAGAGGGAAGTGACCACCAAGTTCCGAAATATGGTTGATCAATTCTTCCTGTTGTTGAATCTTGACGTGCAGCATCCACATGAGGTCGCGAGTCCAACTAACAGCACCGTTGAGAATGTCGCCCTTGTTGGGGCCCTTGTCCTTGTCCTCAACGGGTAGCCCTGTCGTGATGTTGCCAACGCCAGTAGCACGTTTCGCACCCGGGCCAGCTAAACCAGATGTGGCTTGACCGGGTTGGGAGGCGCCCGTCAGATTTGGAGAGAGGGGCGTCCCGTTGGTAAGCAACTTCTTTACCTTCTCATCCTCCAAACGATGACCCGGCACCAGCTTGCTGAGGTCCTGGATTCGCTCGTTGATGTTGTCGCGTCTTCGGCGTTCAACGGCGTTATGCGATTCCCGCCGGCGCTTCTTTTTGGCCTCTTGGCTTTGAAGATTGGCAGCAGATGGATTGATTCTGGCGGGCACGGAAGCCCCGCCTTGGCGCACAACCTCGGCGAGGTGAGGGTTCGCAAAACCATGCTGGAGTGGTGATCCGAGGGAGCCGGGGAAGGAAGACATGCTCTTTGGCGTCCCGGTACCTATCCATTGACCAGGAGGGGACTTGTCATGATGTGCGTTTGGTGTCCGAATAGGTTGGGCTCCAAAACCAGCCGATTCATGGGAGCCCACCGTAAGTGACGCCATTGCATTGGTAGTCCCGCCTGGAGTCAAGGGACTCCTGGGGTTGGATGAGGGTTTTCGTTGCATCGCTTGTGCTTGAACAGACGACAGTCTTGGGCGAACCTTTCCATCATTGCCCATTTCAGTGTTGTTGGGAACAGGAGAGCTATTATAAGGTACAGATGCTCCAAACGGTTGATGTTGATGTTGATGTTGATGTTGTATTTGACGGAACTGTTGCTGAGTGCCAAATGTCGGCATGAATGGGCTCTGGAGGGGATCGCCATCAGGTGTGCTTGAGAAGCCATTCATGCTCGTCGCCGGGTACATGGGGGACGCATAGCTGATGCCCAGGTCGCTAAAGTCTTGCCCATGGTGATGCAAGCCTGACGGCCCCGAATCCTGTGGGCTGTTCAGTTCTTCTAATTCATCGTCATTAAAGCCGGCCATGCCACTGGAAAACCCGTTCGAGCTCGACCCAAAGTTATTGTTCAAGTAAGGTGCGCTGTGGCTACCGGACATGGCGATATCGTTGGGATCAATCCCGCCACCGCTGTTGTGTTGCGATGTCGGAAAATGATTGAAGTATTGAGCCATGATGACAGCGTAGATGTGCAAAAGCTAGATTGAATCGTGTTAACAATCCGTGAAAAGGTCGCTCTGAGGCGATATTGCGGGCGAGTAAAGTATTCAATGGTAGAAAAGGTGTCTTAAGGGACTGGAGTCAGCATTTTGTTTGTGACACCACCAATCACGCAAGGTTCGGGGCTGACATCCGAGGCAATGACAAGGAAAGGGTGCAAAAGTCGGGGGAAGTGGTGCGAGGAATTAAAATGGTTTCTGGGGAAAGTGGAGAATCCCCGCAATCTGAATGATGTAACCTCCGGGGTGCCCTAAAAGATACACAGTACCTGGAGTAAAATTGCTCCTGCAATGGCCATCGCCACTGGCGGACATGGGGAAAAAAATTAAAACCCGCACGCAGCTTGCAGCCAGAGACTTGCAGCGCAAGGGAAGGACGCATGTAACGTGTTTGAGCTCAGCGACAAAATACCGACCGATTGAAAAGGAAACATGTAGACAGGCAGCCAAAAGAAACCAAGGGATATGTTGGCCTTACCTGCTTTGATGGGTCGTGTTGAGATGAGCGAAATAGGCGTTCGAAGTACTTGGATGAGGCAGCTAGCTACCCTGACCTAAGTGGCCATGCACTCAGAGTTGTGGTGAAGTACTGGGAGTTTACGAATTGTCTTGGGGCCAGTCCGATCGGAGGTACTCTCAAGGTACGTGTTACGGAATGCAGGGGTGATGTCGGCACCAAGGACTCGGCTCGACTCGGCAGGGCTGTATCAAGCACTGGGCAGTCGCGGGGTTGGGATTAGGATTGGTGTTGTGTGAGTTGAGGGGAGGAAAAGAGGATGAGCGTGGACAGAGACCCGGGGATGTTGCACAAGTATCGTTATGTCAGGTATGATGATCTTGATGTTGATAGGGTGCTTTTTCCGTCACCTTTGTTAGCATTTCCTTTTGTGTGAATACAAAGGTCCTTCGTGAGCGGCCAACCCTAAGCGAATCAGAGCTAGCGCCCAGCTCAACAAAAAGCCCACTGGTCGCAGATACCCAGTACCTTGGAGATGCAGTGTGCGAAACGTACCCGTACTTGGCCCCAAATCTTTCTCACCAGGTATGCAAAGTGCAGCGACCAACAACAGGCTTTCGGCCGGATTTGTTGTGATTGATTCGAGTGCAGGCGAAGCACACTTGGCGGCTTCCGATATGCAAGATACCGATACAGCGGCAAGATATGCTGATGACTGATGCTGAAGACTGATGTATGGTACTGTGCTGTACAGCTGGGGATATACCGCGTAGCACGTCCAGGAGATTAGGAGAAATGCTTGGTTTTGAGTGGCAGTGATGGGTCGGATAATGGAGGGAGTAGGTGACAGTGTAATAATAGGCAACGGTAGAAATGGGAGTGAGCCGAGGTAAATCCCTTTGTACTTCCTCGCGTACTGTGGTACCTATTGTGCAAGTGCGACAGACAACTTTTGACCAGGTAAGCAATGGTCAATAATCCCGATTCGTCCGCTTGTCTGCGGTCGTTGACCCGAGACCTGCCGGGTCGCAGAAGCAGAGGGCGCGATTTACTCACATTGTGTTGCAGCAAGATTTATGGGTCACTTTTTGCTGAGCGCTATGCAGTGTTGTTGGCCTTCCTGTCCTGATCTGCAGATCACGGAGATAATGCTGATCCCAGCTCCTGACGTCCCGATTTTCCTGCTTCTGAAAGATAAATCCATCAGTGTCCGGAAGCATGAACTGAAATAATTCCAACAAGTTGGTTAAGATGTACTTGATAAAGAACCAGAGCCGTCACTTCGTGGATGCTGGCAACGGGGGGAGCAACCTACCTGCACAGCAAGATCGAAATGGCGGCGCAACCTCGGTTGGAATCCGGGTGGGTACACAGCCCGACCTGATTTGGGTGGTCGCAGGCGACTGGAAAGCTTCGAGAAATCGGAACAATATTAGGTGGGTACTTGGGCAACGAATAGTCGCCTGTTTCGGCCCTGCTACACTGTTAACGGCGGCTCGACTTGTTTATCTTGGTGACTTGGTGAAGCTGAGTTTCATGGTGCTTGTGCTAGCTCCGAAAATGCCAACGTCTCTGTCATGGCAGGGTGTATGTGCACCTACTTTGATGGATGGGCCGAACGACGTTGTAAATACGCGAGCCGGGGGTAACGAATGGCTCCCGGGATGATAGGAACCAACTTTGAATTTTGATGGCAGGGTCTGTTAGTTTATTTCCTGCGGTCGGGCGCGATGGCGGGCGACCGCGCTTGTTTATGGCAGTTGCCCTTTTATCTGAGTTTGAGCGTGAAACCTGAGAACCGAGGAATTGACAACACTCGCTGGCTGTGCCACGCAGTCGGTGAAGAGTCTTCCAAGTCCAAATTTTGATGCCACACAAAAAAGCGGTCGACGGAGAGATAACCTTAGATGCGCACTGACTGATTGAGCGACGCGATTCGGTGGCAGTTCAATATTCCGCCAAGGAGCAGCGGTCTTTCGTGAGCCGAGGGCGCCGCACAGCCTGTTTGATTGGCTGAAGGTAGATGTCCTGCAATGCAGACGGCCCCGCGCCAGCACCTGGAAATCGCCAGAGGAGAGGGAAAAAGGGTGGTGGGGTCGAAGGTGTGAGCCCGCTTGGATCGCTTTCTAAACCGTACGGGCTGGCTAGAGGCTGGCTAGAATGCGTGCTCAAGTGATACTCCTCCTCGTTGAGTTTGGACGCCGAACTAGACTACCAGCCTGTTTGTATGCTACCTGTGGCTGGAGAAAAATATCACGTTCGTCGCCGTATCTCCACTGGCGTCCGGTATTAAAAATTTTCTCCACTCCCTTCTAGAATGCAGGCTTCAAACAATGTGGAAGATGAAAATCTTACAAGCTCCCTAACTTCCTGTTCCGAGTCTCTGGGTCCAACGCTTGACGCAAAGTGTTTGCGAGATTCCCGCCAGCAGGCCGTGCCCCGCACCTGCAAGCCAGCTGCGCCGTGGTCCGATTTGAGTCGCCGAGTAGCTGGGCGGCTCTGGTGGGGCTACCGAGACCCTGGCAGACGCCGTCTGGAAGCTTGTGAGGGTGATGTCAACCTGCCGAAAATGTTCTGCCGCGGAAGCTGAGCTTCCCCCCTGCGACCGGCACGACTCGCTGCCGAAGATGTGTGGGGAATTGTTGGTGATTGCTTTTTATTACCGCACCCTTGGATATCCTTCGCACTGGTGGTTCTTGACAAAGGGCTGCAAAAAGTGCTGCGCCAATCTCAGGCAATGACAACCTCGTAAGTCCGAGATTGGCTCCGACAATCTGCCTTCTGTATATGAACTTCTGGGTATGTCGAGTGCTCTGTTTGTGTTTGTTATAGCCGCAGTACATACAGTGTTGTTGCAACTACTACCAGCGCCAAATGATCACACCACGTGGCCGCTTGCTTCGATCCTAACCCATCAGCTCCTCGCACGATACCGGTATGAGCCAGCAAGTAAAACTCTTAACTCACCTTCGAGATCGGCCGGATGTGCGCGCTTCCTCCTACAATAGGGTTCGTCCTTTCCCGCAGAACAGTTGGTGGTGCTTGAGATTTCTGGGGATCCTGCAGAAACGTGGCCGAGCAAGTAATGGAGCTTCTGATTTTGGCTTTCCGTTGGTAGGATTGCGGTTGAGGGGTCTAACTGTGGATGCTCGGGTGCACCAAAACAGGTATGCTGCTGGGTCCATGAAAATGCTCTTAGCAGCACAATGTGTGGATATATTTCAGGTATGTCGTATTATGAGTGGGTTGAGTTGGATCCTTCAGTCCACGCCGCCCCAGATGAGTAACAGTTCCGTGCAGTAAAAAAACGTCCGTCTTGACTACGCATACGAATGAAGTAACGTTTCGCGGGTTCACAACTTAGGGCGTCTATCTTCGTAGTGTGTGATATCTAGGCTCCGGAGGAATGAATAGACTATCTGTAGCTACATTAGGACGTCGCCTAGGACCTTTTTTCATACCTCCACTGTAATGTCTGACGTCGCCGGGAGAAATGACGGCTCTTATACTAAATTCAACCAAGACAGCAGCAACACATTCTTCCCAAGACCCACTGCGAGTTTCGTTGCGTCGCGCTTGGTTGCATGGCTCCAAGGAAATACTGGCCCATGCATAGTGAAATGGTTGTTTGGTTGGTGTCTGCTGACTTAAGCGCGCAATCCACCAACCCGCATTTGGCACCACCCCCGAGCCCTGGGCAGAGATGGTGTGCAGCTATGTACTGTAGGAGGCCCTACCGGCACTGCATTTCCTGTCAAGTACCTCGTTCGTCCGAAAGTCTGTAGGCAGAGCAACACCAGAATCTTGCAGTGCATTGATTACAGACTTTCTGGAGAAAGGGGTACTATAGCATATCGACTTCTAAGGCCTAGTTATTGCTCTACTGACCTATGTGAAATGTCAAATCCCTACTGTTTCCGTTACTCTTATCTGAGCTCCCCTTCCATCGCACTTTTTCCTCATAGAGCCGTGACCAAGAAACGGGGGTTATCGCTATATCAAACGCGTGACAGAGGCTAAAGTAGTCAGCCACCGCCTGAACTAAGACACCGTGCCACATTTCCTACCCTTCAGAACTTTGTAGCAGCCTAGCGCATTCTTCGAAAAGTCTATCATCATGGCATGGGATTTGCAACGTAGGATATGAAATTGGATAACTACCTAGCATTTTGACCTCCATCAAGGCTGCGCAGCGATCAGGGAGGGAGGCAAGGGGCGGGTCACACACGTCAGCCTCCAACCTCTCTGACTCACATGCGCGCGAGTCTCTTAGATTTCTCATATTCCCAATCGAAGTTTTGAGAGGAAATATACCCGCTAATTTTTGGGTAAGATATCTCCCAGTGGCCATACTTGATAGATAAAGGAAGAAACAGGTTGTGGAGTGGCGGATTGTAAACGCGCACCCCAGTGGCGACTCAGCCGGTGATACTGGTATGGTTTTCGGTGTCAGGTTCAACAACATTAAATCTCTCTACCCAGATGCCAAGCCGCTAACAGATACGGTACCCGAGTTTAAAGTAACACAAGTCTGGCAGTATAAATTCTAATGAGTTGAAGATGCATATTACAAGTCTCGAGGATTCCCGTTCAACGAGTCCTCAGTGAAAGGGGCTAATCTGGAGACCCTGATGGCTATCGTGATGGCAGGAATTATCGCCGAAACCGGAGTCTGTTCTGATTTAGCATGAGCTCCGAAACAGGAGCGACAACTTGTGTATTACGCGAGAAGAACTTGATGGCGAATACGCAGGTTCCATGGAACTTTCGAGCAGGTGCGTGGGACGCGACGTTCGTCATGTGGAGGAATGCCGATTTGAATATCTCGCAACGATCTACCTCGTCTCTGACACCATCAAAGCGGGTCAAGCAAGGGCACCCAGAGGCCTGGGAAGGTACCTTTCTCTCATCTAGCCAGTGGCCCAAGGGCTGGCGCGCCGCGAGGCCCAATCAAGCAAATATGCCAAGAGGATCACCTGAAGGATGCAACATACCACTGTAGGTACCCCCGTCCGTCCAGATTCCTGTTTGCAGCCACGTAGACCACGTTCTGGTGCTAATTTCAAGAGCATCAACACCACCACCATAGCTTATGGTCAAGATCATGTCATTGTTGATTTACCTACCAGCCGTGGAAGAGTATATTGACTTCCCCCCGAGCTGATACTACATGTTACTTGGTGGACTCAGATCTTTGCGAAGCTGGTTCAGATTTGTGCTGCTTCTATACGGACGACTGCGGACATAAATTCGGAGGTACAGGCTGAGTCTCTCTACACGAACACAGACTTTATATTCATTCACTGTTTGTTCTTCGAAGTGAAGGTCAAAGTCTTATCACGCCTTAGGTGAACACTAGAGTTGGGACCAATCAAATGATCGTAACGTCGCTCCCCGAGTTCCTAGCGCAACATTGCATGAATGATTTATGGACAATGTCTCCTCTCAAAGCCTGGAAGTTACAGTGCTTCGAGCAGCACGATTTGGCAAATACTATCATTTCATTGACAGTCATCGTCAAATCCCAGGCTCACAGCTCTGGTGGGACGCCTACTAAAATTTATCTACCGTCATATTTCACTACAGCGGGGTATGTCGCCTCGTGGGACGGTGCTCGACCTTAACCCGCCTCTTTGCGATAGTGAGCCAGAGAGCCTCGATAGCAGATGTGAGCAAATGGCATAATGGGTTCACAGCGAAAGACATGGATGGTGTTTATCTGGCTCTTTTCTCAGCCGCCTACGGTAGTAATCATTGGAACGCTTACGTTCCTCTCTATGGTCAGACAGAAGTTAAAGTTCTCCATAAAGTCTTCACAGGGGTCACGCGCCACCACAAGCGGTATCGGCACAAGAATTGATGGCCAATCGAAATTGGAGCGTCTGCCGTCGAGACATTTCGTGCCAATCAGCAATGTGACTCTCACAACGGCGCTGGACGCCAGTCAGCCGTGTCATCGTCCCCCCCCCAGTCGATACCTGACAGGCCTATTTTAACGTGCATGCACT
>JAOYMO020391144.1:0-25341 GCA_025802455.2 Iodosphaeria phyllophila | reverse complement strand
GCATATGCGCATACCGCTTCTGCCAAATGCGCACAAAATTATAGCGACGCTGCTCAGTCTGCCATGCGAGTGATTTCCGGTGCCCCTCACTTATTTTGTGTGCCCCACTACAGTAGGCAAATCGACCCCTCATCGCTTCCCATCGCAGCTCCCCTCCTTCTATTTGGTGCTGGGTCGCGATTGCCGTGAGGAATTAAACAAGACAAGACTTGCCGCGATTGACTAATTTGTTGGCTGCCCTGCACTGTCTTCTTCTTTCTTGCAAGCTCGAAAAGATTTCCCTTTGCACATTTTCAAGCCAGCAAGCAAGCCAGCCAGCAAGCCAGCCAGCCAGCAAGCATCTACCATTCGTTGTGCCATCACAGTCCAGCATTTTCACCAGACTCACCCTTCTCTTTGATCTACTATTCATCACCGTCAATATGGGTCTGAAAGCTGTCCACTTCGGCGCCGGCAACATTGGCCGTGGCTTTGTTGCCTGCTTCCTCCACGAGTCCGGCTATGAAGTCATCTTCGCGGACGTGATGGATGACCTGGTTAACTCGGTGAACGCCAAGTCTTCCTACCAGGTCATCGAAGTCGGCACTAGCGGCGTAGACAAGAAGACCATCACCAACTACCGCGCCATCAACTCCAAATACAACGAGGCTGAGTTGGTCAATGAGATCGCCACTTCGGATGTGGTGACCTGCTCGGTCGGACCCAACATCCTCAAGTTCATCGCGCCGGTCATCGCCAAGGGTATTGAGAAGCGCGAGGAGAGCCTCAAGCCTCTCGCTGTGATCGCTTGTGAGAATGCCATCGGTGCCACCGACACCCTCGCTGGCTTCATCAAGGACCCCAAGAACACCCCCGAGGCCAGCATCGCCAGCGGCAGCCACGACAAGAAGGTGCGCTACGCCAACTCGGCCATTGACCGCATTGTCCCGGCTCAAGATGCCAGCTCCGGGCTTGACGTCAAGCTCGAGAAGTTTTACGAGTGGGTGGTTGAGAAGACTCCCTTCGAAGCCGGAGGCGGTACTATCCCGGCTATCCAGGGCGTCAACTGGGTCGGTCACCTCGAACCCTTTATTGAGCGCAAGCTCTTCACTGTCAACACCGGCCACGCAACCGCTGCCTATACCGGCTACAACCGCGGCAAGAAGACCGTGGATGAAGCCTTGAGCGACAAGGACATCAAGACCCAGGTCGACAACGCTCTTTCCGAGACTAGCACCCTCATTGTCGAGAAGCACGGCATTTCCAAAGATGAGCAGGACGCCTACAAGCAGAAGATTATTGAGCGCATCAGCAACCCCCACTTGGCCGATAGCGTGGAGCGTGTCGGCCGTGCTCCTCTGCGCAAGCTCAGCCGCAAGGAGCGTTTTATCGGCCCTGCCGCCGAACTGGCCCAGAGAGGTCACAAGGTCGATGCCCTCTTGATCTCCATCGAGATGACCTTCCGCTTCCAGAATGTCGAAGGTGACGACGAGAGCAAGGAGCTTGCTAAGATCTTGGCGGACAACTCGGCTGAAGATGTTGTTACCAAGGTTTGCGGTCTGCAGTCGTCGGACAAGCTGTACCCGCAGGTCGTGGAGGTGGTGAAGAAGGTTCAAACTTCCAGCAAATAGATAGGCGTCGGATGAGAACAACTGAGAGTGGATATCACATGCTGCAGATGAGATAAATACCTCAATGAGAATAAAAGACTTCATGAACAATCAAACTAGGCTTGCAGTACCCCAAAGGGTAACGCTTGTAACGGGAAGAAGAAACCTGCGCGCCTCGCGGTGGACGCAGGACCGAGTGTGTATGCGCCAAGTTTCGTCATGTAGGATCGTGATCGTGATCGTGATCGTGATCGTGATCGTAATCGTCTCTTTGGCGCCCCACCGGTATAAAGCGTGAAATGTTATATTCCGATTTCGTTACTGCGTCACTTCGCCTTGTCTCATATCCTCTGGCGTTACTTGTAACATCAACGATCTCCACGCCACTCCGCATACCACGTCTCGAGCAGACAGAAGAACCACAAAAAAAAAAAAGAAAAAAGAAAAGGGAAAAAGACACAGTATGATCATGACGATAGTATTTCCTCAAAGCTCTCATCTGACTACCTAAAGCAGGCCAGGCTATGTAGGCAGACCTTCCCAGCCGCTCAAGACCGGCGGCAGTGACCTCCCACCTCAAGGAGCCAGCGAGCCAGCGAGGAATAAAAGATAGCCCCCGTGAGCATAAGCCATTCTACAGCAGCACCTGCGCCATCCGCTACGGTATCCCCTGCAGACACCTTGCTTCTGACAGCATAGCGGTAAACCCTGTTTTCATGTCCATTTTTCCGTTTTTTTTTTTTTCATTTTGGTTCATCAATCCTCGCTCGCATAGTTAGTTAGTTGGTCAGTAAGTTGGCCGGTCCCATCTACACCTCTTTCTTATAGCTTGCGAGGCCGTGGTATCGTGCTTTCTATCATCCATCCATTCCCATGAACTATCAAATCGTCCGCCGCCTTGTCTGCGCACCCCCTCTTGAGAAATTCGCACCCTGGGCTCTACACAAAGGAGAATGTATAGGGTCACGCCGTCTGGTGTCACTTATCAAGTGATGCAGAATCAGCCTTCACCTATTGTCCATTGCGGCCCCTCTTCACCTCCATCTCTGTGTTACACAAATGTAAAGATTCAGGCAGAGGGCGAGGGAATGCCAGCCCAACAGCTGAAATCAGAAGCACACGATCGCCTACTACGCGCAGCCGTGTCAGATGCCATAGATATCCCAACCATCGAAAGAGTCCGATGCTGACCATGCGAGCTGCTTGGGTGCGGAGTCCTGGTTACGACGTAATTCGTGAGACGGTGTGTATTCGTTCTTGAATTCTTCGCCCAGTCACACGTCCATCTCGATCTCGGAGGGTTTCAAGAGGCCGCCAATCTTGGATCGGCGTTCGTGATCGGCGTTGAGTTTCTCTCGGTTTTCCTGTTCTTTCTCCTCCGCATACAGCTCGGCATTATCCCCGGCAAATTCTTTCAGAGAGATGAGGAAGTCACGGAGATGCAGTCGAAACTTGTCATACTGATTGTTGAGCGCGAACGCGCCTTCAATAAAGGCGTTGATCTGCACACTGTAGTATTTGTTAGCTGAGGAAACCGGACTCTAGGATTGGGCAGATAAGAACTTACGGTTTCAGATTGGGGAAAGCGTTCTGCAGCAAAGTTCCCACAAAGTTGGCCACAAAGTCGCGATTTGAAGTGCCCTGCGGAGCCTCGTCTGTGTAGACGGGACCTTGGATCTTGGGGGTTCCGCCTTCGGCCGGAACGACAAAGTTGATCATGCGCATGATGAGCATGGTCTGGGTCTTGAAACCTGCTTTGTGGTCTGGGTCCGTTACCACAAAGAAAGTATCGCGCAGGATCGAGGCGAAGAATTGCTGGAAAAAGGCGTTGCAGGTTTGCGGATCTGTCTTCTCGGCAATGTTGACGACGAGCTCGAGACACGTGTTAAGGCCTGCGCTTTCGACGTCGCGATTGTCGTGTTTGCTTGCCCACATGCAGGCTTCAATGACAAACCGGAACTGGCGGTTATCCATCTTGAGGAGGGCAGGGAAACAGTGCAGATTAATGGCCCTGAGTAGGTTGAAGAACTCGACGCGGTGCTCAGGGAAATCAGAGAAATCTTTGTTAATCATTTCCAGAGTGCACTCGAACACGTTCTGCATGATGATAGGGACTTGGTCTTCCATCAACACCTGGGAAATAGATTAGTGAGAAATATTGCTTTGTGCATCGCCAGAAAGGCCAGCCAGTGACATTAACGTGGAGACTTACGGTCAATTTGGTGATGGTGGTAGACATAGCCCTCAGTACCTCGGCATCGCGAGCGCCTGGGACATTGCGGTTATAGTCACCCAATACACGATCTAGGAGCTGGTGCACCATTTGTGAGCGGACAGCTTGTAGGTCCTCGGCCTTTTCAATGTAAGTCTCGATCAACTTGAGAATTTCTTTCTTGATTGTCCGGAGGCCTCGGACCTTGGGCATCTTGGTGGCAAGTTCACCTAACAAGAACTGTTAGTACTGTCCCAAAAGGATGTTTAGGGGATGGGACATGGCCTCCATGCTTACCGTCTCGTGCAACAGCATCCGATATGAGGTTACTCGTGGCTTGGTACATCTGTAGCATATCCAGATAAATGCGCCCGATCTGCGGCCCAAAGTAGGGGCCAATCGATGAACACGCAGATACATTGGTCTTCATGATATTGCCAATAATCTTGATGGTATTCTGGTCTTCCAGAATCTGTGGGCTGATGTTCGCCTCCCGTATGATCTCGTCCCAGGCTTGGTTTGCGGCAGCCATCAGATCACTGAGCAGCCGCTCTTGTTGATGCTTGCTACCTTGGGCCGACACCATGTATCCACAAGCTTCGTAGAAGGTGTGGACTTGCTGAGGGGTCAAGTCACAAGTGATGCGCTGCAGGTTGCGAACAATCTCCTCAATGAACGGCTCCGACTCACTGGGCTGGAGGGCGACAAAATGGCGGCGACATTGTCGGGCAATCTTGATGAAAGTATCACAGGCCATGTCTTGGACACCTTCATGAGATTCGTGCATGAACTCGAAAAGCTTGTTAACGACCGTCTTAAGGAATTTCCAATGAGCTTTGAGAAATCGGGGGTATTGGCCAACAATATACATGATATTGCTGGCAACCACAGCTTTGTTGTCTTTGCCGCGCTTCATTTCGGTCAGGCCTAGGAGATCTTTAATGACGGTGACTAAGAATCGTTTCTCCGTCTCTTCACTCATGGCCAGTGAAATCGACCCGATAGCCCAGCAGAGCACGTTGCAATTATGCCACGACCACTCGCTACCGTCCACTTGTTTCTGTAGCTTCTCCGTCATGATATTCTCTGTATCCACAACGTCCAGGTGAGTGAGGTAGACCAGACACTCGCGGATGGTCTTGTAAAGCTGAACTGTGTCGCTTTCCTTAACAAACTCGCGCACTATCTCGCCTTCGTCGTTTTCGACAATCAAGACTTCCTCGGGTCGCACCATCTTCTCGATCATGACCACGCGCAGGTTCGATAAGACCTCCTTATACTTGTGCATCCGCAACGGGAGGTTGGCCAAAAAGCTTGGGTTCGGCGCTCCACCGCCCGACGCTGACGAACTGCCCAGGGAGATGAGGGGGTTGTTCATCTCCTGCATTGGTGCTGTTTGCATCTCCTCGTAGAGTTCCTGGACAAGCTTCAGCCAATAGTCAAGACAGATCTTGAAGATTTCTCGGTCTTCAATCTGTGATATCCTGATCATATAGAAATGACCATGATTGAGGAAATCTCGGTTGGGAAGATTCTCAATCAGCCCCACATGCTGACTGAAAAAGTTGCCTAGAAATAGGGCCAAGGTCTGGATGAATTCTTGATCCTTGGAGTTACTTTGGGGGTATGTCGTCTTAAGATCGAGTTCGAGAGGAATTATGGTGGCAACGGTGGTGAGAACTTCACAGAACATGGACACAAGCTGTTCCGAGTATGTGTTGGCCTGGCCCGTTGTAGCAAGCCCTCCAATTTCCGTAAAGACTTGCAAAGTGATGTTCCGGAATTCAGGCACGGGTAGAAACCTGTTCCGCAGTGTCTCAATCAGAGTGGTCTCAAAGATATACCCTAGCGGAATCCAATTGCAGAAGCGAAGTAGTGTCTCCAGCGTGGCCTTGACAAGGGATATTTGAGTGGCACTTGCCAGAATCTCCTGGCACAGAGTGAAGATGGCCGAGAACTCGTTGCACATGGTTGTCTTGAGATTCCGCGTCTTGGTCGATGTCATCTGATCGGTGGAGTAATCGAAAACCTCTTCGGAGAGGAGCCGCAGGATGATCATATTGTTCTCGCATATTGAGAGGCTTGATCGACAAGATGTAAGGATTTCATTGATGAAGGTAGGCCAGTTGTGAGGCCATTCTTGCTTTAGGATGGAGATGAGAACCAAGTTGAGCTTGTTGAGAAGAGTCCGTTGTGATCGGAGCGACTCCTCCGAAGCTGACGTCTCGAGTATGAAGTTGACCACAAAGTTGCGGATTCCTATGACCCCCATGAGTGAGCTTGTTCATCCTTCGACCATGATCCAACCGCATCAATACGGCATGACCTACCATGACACTGCTCTCGTGGGAGCACCTTCCATCGCGTAGTGATGACATGGTCTAGAACCTGAAGACCGATATCTGCATGGTGTCAGCCAGTTAGTCATTCTTTCTATCCAACCCTACTATGCGTCCGAAACCTACATTTTGTTTGGGGATATGTGGAATTGGAGAGGATTTGATCGACGAGCGTCCAGGAATCAGGATCTTCTCGAAACTAAAAACGGCCACTGTTAGAATGCAGGCACTTCTGGTCATACCCATCACTCACTTACCGAGTTCAAAGCTGCTTGGGCGTTTTTTTGCTATATCCAGAACAATGTGATGGTCAGCACAACGAGCTACTCCACGAGAGGGCGATATGTAAGTGCGACAGGCCGCTAACGCAGCCTCCAGACGGTACGAGCGGGGCAGAGTACAAACCTGTTCTCCGCGTCCCTCGTAGAACGCCTGGACCATGAGGTCCAAGGCCTCGATAGTGGGCGCCATTTATCGCTGTGCGCAAGCGGCAAGACTTGTCAGAGTCGTGATGGAAGCCAGTGTCCGTATGCGTTCTGGATCGGAATGTCTTGAGGGTGACGGTGACGGAGAGGGCGAAGTGGCGGGGACTGGGTGCCGATTTGAGTTAGCTTGTGTTGAAGGTAGATACCGAAAGCGGGCGCGGTGGGTAGAGAGACGCGACCCTCAGTCGCAATTCGCGAGAAGAGACCTGCCGTCGGCAAGGGGAATGCAAGTGGCAAGAGCGGGAACAAAGGAAAGTTTACCTAAACCCGGGTCTGTTTGATTTTTCGTATTGGGGGGAAACTTCTTGAAATGTGCCGTCGAGTGGAGGAGTAAAGCAGGCAGGAAGGACCCACCATACGCAGTGCACGGTGAGGAAACGAAAGTTGCTAGGTAGCTTAAGTAGTCTGTAGGTATCTTCCACGATTATAATGGAGATAAGTTCAGAAGCTGCACTTGTGTAATCGATCTCCACACTTCTGCTGTAGATAATGCAGAATCAGTCCTCAGCTTTCAAGCTGGCCTTATCAGAGGTATTTCGGAATTGTCTTCCTTGAGTACGAAGTGCGCCCTCCTTACAGTAGCCCCTCCATGCAAGTGCATTAAAGTGAATGGTGGAAGGCTCGATGCACAAGGCTGATAAATCAAAGCAGCGGTGGGGAAAATGCAGTCGTTGGTGTTGAACACAGTGCCTACGTCAATATCGGCGCTCGGCAGGCAACCTTACTAAGGTCTAAGATACGTACATCACAACTGCCCCGCTCCAGCTCCGGGCGGGCAGGCAGCATTGGCGTTGGTGATAGATGGTGAAGCCAGAAAACGGCGGGCAGTTTTGAATCACCGTACCTGATTGCAGATATGGCCGGCTGTCACCCGAGATGCTACAGTACCTCCTGTGATAGAGTCTGTATTAGATACTTCACTGCATTTCTCCTGCTATCGGCTTACATTTTATAGTGAACAACAACATGACAAAACAAGACAACACATCAATAAACTGACGTTCCAAACTAGATACAGCTGAAACAAAGTCATCAAGTCCAAGTGTAATGCACCTCTAGCAAGGACATTGAAGGGAAAAGAAGGGGGGAAAAGGGGGGGGGGGGGAGGAATCAGGGCCTTTTTGGGTCTCATCATCTAGCTACTTGCCTTTAGCCTAGAGACTGCATTATGTTTCCGTTGGCGTATCCAAAATGTTGATGACTAGTAGTGATTCTAGTGTTTTCAATTTATAGGGGATCCTAATGAAGTATTGAAATCTTAACATGAAAAGCCCCCTTTCACAGAACAGAGTCGCCATCTTCTCAAACTACGGTGACCAGGATGTGTCTTTTACACGGAGACATAAAGATGGTCAACCACACCATTAACCAGCGAATTGACCTTTGAAACCCCACCTCGCGATCTGATAATATAACCGTCACAATTATGGCGCGATTCCAGTAACGTACGGCTGCTCTGTCTGGCGGATAGAATGGTAAACAAGACACCCCTGTAGGAACCGCCCACCTAATGAATCAGCCTTTCACTGTACCGATGCTCGGCTCTTTCGTACATCTCACTCAGTGGCACCGAAAGCCATGTTGTTGCAATAACAACAATAACAACAACAACCGGTAACGAGCAAAAACAACAAAACAACCCCATGAACATCTATTCCATAATCCAGAAAATTAGAATTCCACGTACAGCACCATCCATAATACGGTCATCCACAAAGCAATAAATTAGGAAACCCCACAGAGTGCGCAACAAAAGCGCCAAACACCATGCCCCCTGCACCCACCGACTCCGAGAAGCAGGCCGCAGCCCACAACGCCGTCGACATACTGCACGAGATATCCATTATTCTGGTGTGTACCCCCTGTCCCCCATCCCCTCAGGTACTTTCGCGCCAACAGTGTCTCTCACTTGGAGCCCATGGCGGTGTGTTTTACTGACGCTTCCTCTGCGACTCAAAAGAACTGCCACCTCGATCGCCGCATCCTCAGCATCTGTATCTCCATGATTGAGAATGGAGTGAATCCCGAGGCATTGGCTGTGAGTTTCTTATCCAGCCTCCCTTCCTTTAGAAATGATCATTGTCATCAAAAACAGGACACGCTGCCCCCATATCAGTGATTGACAGTCAGCAGAATGTTATCCACTATCTCAGGAAAGAGGCGCAGAAGGAGAAGTTCCGTGGGATAGAAGAGAAAAGACAGAGAGAAGGGGGACAGTCGTCACAGGATGGCTAATAAAGGGGGTGAGCGATTTCGGCGGGAAGTGTGGTCTGTTGTGGACAAGTGAGCAGGGGGGGAGGGAGGGAATGTCTGCGGTGCGGTATCGTGTGTGAGGAGTTTGAAGTCGTGGAGAAGGAACCGTTTGACGAGTCAGGTCTTAGCAAAGGAAGCGGGTTGCACGGTTTAATCGACTTAATTCTCTGAAATGATACTATAGAACCCAAGACAACGCATTGTCTATTTTTTTAAAATACATAACTATACTAGGCTAGCGAAAACGTCTCACGTGAAAGCGCAGAGGTCATTCCAATAAGAGTGAGAAGTGTGATGTCTTTCCTTTCCTTTGAGTCCTCCGTAATAGGGTTTGAGTATTCATGCTGTAGTCTTTCTACCTTCCACTTCTCCACGCAAGCTCATAGTGCAAGTAGTTAGGTTAGTAAGTCTCCAGGTTTCATGTGTGATTCGACTGCCGCAAAACCAACATCCAGGAGGACAATCGATCTATCCACGCGCGTATCCCCCTACTTTACAGCGACATATCGCACCACCCACAACAAAAACAAGACAAGAGCCCAACCTGCCCAAGCCCGGTATCATGACAGCGTATCCTATAACCAACCAAAAATATCAACCCAGAACATCCAAAACGTCATCAGTCTGTCAATTCGTAAGGCCCGCTTCCCCAAAGTATCATGATGTTCATGTATTTGATGACCTGAACCCCCAGACGCCGACAAAGTGCCGCTGCACCCAACCATCGTTATTGCCTTAGTCGTCTTTGCTGCAACTTTAGAGTCATCTTCTTGCCTCGTCACCAGCTGGACTGTGTTCAGTCATTCCACTAAGCACTTTTGCTATCTATGGAATGGAAGGCTGAATATATCGTCGTCATCCTCGTCGTCATCCTCGTCTACGGGCCCCCCTTGGGAAGAGATAGATTCATCCTCTGATTCATCCTCTTCATCGACGTCGCTATCGAAAGCCGCTGTGCTCTTGTGAGTTGGTGATAAAGGACTTCGCGGAACGAGATTCCATAACCCGAACATATCCTCCTCCTCTTCTTCTGCGTTATTCTCTTCCGGGATCCCCCGTTCTGCTACGCTGTCCATGGTTAGCTGTGATAAGTGGCGCGGTGGAGAGTGAGATCGGGCGAGGCGATCCTGTATCAGGAATGATCCGATCCGTTCGGCTTGGTCATCTACATTAGCATGTAATGTGGAAGAGTGTCGTCGTCGTGAAGGTATGTCGCGTGGCGCAGCTGGTCCTGGTGTAGCTTCCGCGGGCGACCAATTGGCGGCAGACAGAGGCATATTGATTGTTGAGGGCTGTGCTGGCGCTGCGGCCGCCAGTACCTCAGCACTGTTACCCAGGATCTGAATTTCTGAAGTGTTATAGGAGTGGCAGACGGCACATTTAAGACCAAGCCAGTGATAAGAAACAGTAGTCCGGGCCGAACAATCATTACACAGCACGAATGCGCGCGTATCGCGAAACTTTCCGGGCATGGGCTGATTCTGTATGGCAATGTCCATTTTCCGGAATTGCGTCTCCATATTCATGATGCTTTTGGTGCAGACGGGACACTTGTAGGCCGTCAGAATGTGTTGGTCGTAGCAATTGCGGTGTATGGCGTGACCACATTTCATGAAACAAACAGGCCTGGGTGAGCTGAACAGGTAGTCACCACATATAGGACAGTCGCAGTCTAACATGCGCTCGACGCACTTGTGATCGTTCTCTATGCTAATGGCCAGACAGGCATTGCATTTCTGCGGTCTAAATTAGTCGACCGAACTATTTCACCACACCGAAGGAGGGGGTAAAGGGGGGGATGTCTCCAGATCGACCCTTACCTTACAGTGGAAGAAATCCTTACCGATTCCCCTACCTATCCTGCAGATGCCGCAATCGTTGCAATGATACATATTCTTGTCAGGATCGTTGTTCCACAACTTGCAGATAGAGCAATAGTACATGGCGGCAATTTCGCCGCAAGAAACACAGACTTCGCCGGCACGCTGGGCCGTTCCACAAAACATGCAGAGCATATTTTTTGTTTCTTTCCGGATGAGCGAATGGTTTTCAATCTGGTCATGGCAAAAGCGGCATGTATACCACTGACTGCAGATAGAGCACTGCAACTTGACATTCCTCTTGTAATGCTCGCAACCCAGCGGACGGTACTCGGAATCTTCTTCGCCGGGCTCTAAGGGAGCAAACGTAGGCGCCTTGTCCTTCTCGCTGAGATTGAATGTCTCTTCTGGGGCGAATATCTCACCAATGACCTCCCCCAATGGGCTCTGCCAGAAGCGGTTGAAAGTTTCGAGCCGACCCAGCGACGGCCGTTGATCTCGATTTCTCTCTACCGGAATAGAAGACGTGATCATATATCCCACTTGCTCAGATTCCTGATGTATGACGCTGTGCTTGGACTTGATATAATTTTCCATCAACAAGTCGTGCATTAACCGAGCTTTCTCCGGTGCTGGAAGACCTCTAGCTTGTACATGCAATATACGTTTTCTCAATATGCTCATGCCGTCATCTTCCGGAAGTGGTTCACTAGGGCGATTGGTTATCGGTGTAGGCTCAGCTGGGGATAATCCAGCCCCTAATCGAGGAGTACCGGTCACAATCCTATTTTCTTCCCTGACCACATCGGGTGTGTTGCCCATGTCTCCTTCTTGTCGCCTATCTCTTTGATCATTATGGTCATTTTCACGCTGGTCACCGTAAATTGAATCGGCTCTTGAAACAAGAAGTGACCTGGTCGAGCCGCTCCCATATTCTCCATTTATATCGTTCGTACACCGCTGCTCGCCAAGTTGTATAATATTGTTCTCATTTTCGTGGTCGAGTGCGAGGTCGCGGTCGCGGTCGTGACTGGTGGCCATTGAGCTCCGTGATGAAGGCGCTGGCGAGGCGGTATCTTCTCCATCCTTCACATATGATTCCTCCTCGGTTTCGGATATAGCGTCGTCGTGACCCGACAACTTCTCGTCCGACTTGTCATCGGATGCGAGACTTGCGGATACGGACTCGCTCGTAGCTGCAGATCGCGAGAAACGACGGACTGATCTAAGCGCTGGACCGATCAAGAATTCACTGACTACGGACGTCATGGTGGGATCATGAATGAAGCGGACGCTGACCGTGGGCGCCCTGTTGGATACCGTAGTAGGCCGGAGACTTGGCACCCGCGGCTCGGGGTTTAGGTTGAAGTCGGATGCTGCATATGTAACGAGACTTAAGGAAATGCCAATCCGGCAGTAAATACAGATGATCTATCGCGCGAAGAATTAAAAGGTCCAAAAACGGTGGCGATTTCATCTGATGCCTAGTGTTTACGTGATATGTACAAGGTTGTTGGATAAGGCTGTAAGGATGGAGGCAAGCTGAATTCGAATGGTACAGTCACTATCAGCAGTAATAGACAGCAGGTTACGCTGGTCCTGGGCACGGCGTTAAAAGGTCTTGGGCGAGATAGTCTAGTGGTAAGGCGTCTCAGTCGTCCTCTAAGTAAGCGTCAGGTGGTCTGGGCACCCACCCACGCCGAGACAGAGGGCCGAGACAGAGGTCATGGGTTTCAAATCCCACAAGCTCAAAGGTGATCTCGGTGGAGGAAAGGCCGGCTACATTTTACGGGAGGGCTGCAGGGGTCTAAGGGTTTTTTTGAAATGTTTTTCCTGAAGAGTTTTTCCGCTGAAGTCATGCTTGTACTGGGCGCATTTCATGGCGGAGTTACGATGAATGTCCCCCGAAATGATGTATTAGTCTTGTCAGTTGCTCGGTAAAACAATGCGCAGCGTGTTCATGTATCCATATGTAATAATGTACCTCGTCGACGAAAGGGTCTGTCATAGCTGATAGCTGCATACGGACCAAAAAAAAAAACCACTCTCAGATCTGCAGTATGGTAACAAGGACACCCGCTTTGAGTCGTGGTCACCGTTGTTCCGACCTGTGTGCCTTCTGTTTACTGAAATCTGATCAGATCCGCTTTTTGTTTCCTGCCTGCAGCACCTATGCA
Source organism: Iodosphaeria phyllophila (assembly GCA_025802455.2). Lineage (NCBI taxonomy): Eukaryota > Fungi > Ascomycota > Sordariomycetes > Amphisphaeriales > Iodosphaeriaceae > Iodosphaeria > Iodosphaeria phyllophila. The sequence goes on along the minus strand of JAOYMO020391144.1, from coordinate 12,466 downwards.
AACGTTTGAATGCGTTCTGACAAGTAACGGCTATAATCACTCGCATTGAACCACAGTACATGATAAACCCTAAGAAGCTCCAGGTAATCAGGATCAAGTTCATCAGTAGATAGTGACGTGTCATAAAGAAAGTGACACAAGTACTCTCTATAAAGTCCGCCTGACGAGACATTGGCTTCGTTTCGTGTCACATGATTTCCCGAGGGGGTATCAAACGTCGGACTGGCCTCTTTCTCCAAGCTAGCGGAAACCTCTGTAACATATGCCATGGAACAGCACTCTAGACAATCATTTCCTTGATTCATGATTCCTGAGACACAAGTGACGATATTTCATGGCAGCGTCAGTTCCCGTAAAGGCCTTCTATATTCTCGAGAATATACTTACAGTTACTGTGTCCGATAGCTTAGCACGATTCTATAGGTATGCTACCTAAAAACATGAACCTTTACCAACCTCCGTTCGCCTGATATTTGCATGCATTTCTTATACTGCTGCCCAGGATGATGATAATCAAGAATAATAACTAAGACATGCTCCTGATGCAGCGCTAAACAACATCCATGAAGACTCGTTGTCCATGCACTACTTCTTCTATCCAGGGTGGGCACTTGGATATGGATTCAAGTCGTTCTATAAACACTTCATTGATTTTCTGTTACTTCGCTTCCATTTTTATCCATCCGTAAACTAAACTTGTCCACAGTAATCTGCTTTCCTTGCGGGCCAGTTTACGGGCTCTCTTGAAAACCAACTAATTTCCATTCAGCGGAACCCCAATTCCGTTCATAGGGCTAGCTGTCCCTGAAGTTGTCTTGTTCTTCTGTCGCAGGGTGAGCGGGAACGGGTATTCGTCGGGATCTTCCTCCTCTCTGTTGCAAAAGGAAAAAAGTCAGTCAGCGTCATATTTCGATATAGTTCCATGGAATGCACTTGACAAGGCGCGGCAATGTTACTTACGGAAGCTTCCACGCAACGTAATCCTCTGTATTTAGTCCCTCTCGTCCTTCTTGCAGACTAGCGAAATCCCCTGGTGTCATCATCCCACTACGATCGCGAGGAGATCCCGGTACGGAGAAGGGTCGAGAAATCTTCTGTTCAACGCCAGGAATGAAGTCTTCTTCCTCATCCCCATCGAACGAAGTGGGATACGCTCGGCGCAAGGCCAGTTGTCGCGCCTTGACGTATTCCATGCCCATCCTCTTCCAGTCTAGAAGGTCACTGAGTCGCTCGGTGCGATTACGCTGGTTGATGCGTTGGCGTCGGCTCTTCTGGCAAAAGTCGAACATGTGTGATGTCAGCTGGTTGACGGAATCGTCTACGCCCTTGTTCCGTCGGTCAACAATGTAAATGCCGTAATCGCTTGAGTTCTCAATGAGCTCCTCCATGTAACAGCCAAAGCCGGACAGATTCGTGGTAATGCTGGGGACGCCCATGACGGTACATTCGGCGGGTGTATAGCCCCACGGTTCGTAGTAGGAGGGGAAGACACCCATGTGTGTGCCCCGGACAAAGTCGTCATAGTCAAGAGGCAACACAGGGTTGGCAGAATTGAGGAATTCAGGGTGAAATACGACCTTGACGCGATCGTGTGGGGAATTAAACAGTTGCACGCGGCGGATCTGGTTGAGAATGGGGTCCTCTTGGTCATTGACCATATTATGAGTTACAATTGGCGGTAGGCCGTGACGCTTCATGGCGAAGAGACGGCGACGCAAGAGAACGCGGTCTGCACTGGTAATAAGTTCCTTCTCATCCGGCATCGGGTCTCCGTCATGCCACTTGATAGACCGCTCAAATATTCGTCGGCCGATACCTCGCTCGATGATGTCGACTGTGTCTCGCAGAGATTTGACGACAGCTTGGCCTTTAAGAGCCTCGACAGTGAGGGTCGAAGTCTGAGCAGGCATGATGATGAAGGCAACAACGGTTGTTTTAGAGCCCGACACTTTCAATCTGTGATTGAGACGGGCCAGTGACTCAATGAACATGTCCACGCCCTTGTTGCGGAATTCATATCTACCGGCTGTAAAGAAATATACAGTATCTTCCGGAACGAAATCATAGTGGCCGTAGAAATGACCCCGCACGAAGTCGTGGATTTTCTCCTTGGATTGTTGATGTAAGTTCTGGAACTCGTGCATGGCAGAAAACTTAGTAACGTTAAGCCCATTGGGCAGGACGCCGTCGGGCTTGCGCTTGAGCAAATGTTCGCTCTCGTAGGCTGTGATATGGGAAACGGTCGTGAAGACATCACAAGCATGAGCAGCAGCCCTCTCTATACAGTATCGGTGATAAATGCCGCGTTTTCCTGCCTCCGCGTCAACGTCAAACCATTGGAGGTTGTTATAAAAGTCAACCGAGCCAGCGCATAGGTAGCGACCTAGCAAAGTAGCGTGAGTCGTAAAAATGGTGGTGACATCTATACGACGCCTCTTGCATAAGGGTAAAGCGACGCCCGCAAGCCACTCGTGAAAGTGGGCGATGACAGCCTTCGTCTTCTGGTGGCAAACATACTATAAAAAACGGCGCTTGGTCAGCACAGCTGCAATAGCTGGGTAGTCATAATCACTGCAGGCGCTCACCTCTCCCAGGAACCAAGCGACCAGATATCCAAAGACAATCGCTTCGTTTGTCTCGTCGTCATTAGGCGGCGATGGAATGCTTGCAGCATTCCACAAGTCTGATTTCCACTCATCCATAAACTTATAGGCCGTTTTAGTATCGATCAAAAGCACCCTTGGGGCGCCTTCGATGAGCCACCGTCCGTACAGTATTCCGATGCCGCGGTTCCTCATAGACTCGATTGTGACTGCAATCTCCGGATTGGTCGGTTCCAATTCCTCGACTTCAACTGCCGCCTGTACCGATTTGGAAAAGGGAAAGGAGTAGAAATCAGCATCTAAATTTTCATTTGGTGAAGATATTTTTATGAAAGACGAATTACCGATTGATGGTTGAGGGGACCGATAAGTGTATAGCGGTCACCATACTCAGCGGTCGTCACTGGCGCTTTCGACTTGATAACCGAGTAGATTCCGCCAACTATATGCCAAGTCAGGACTGCCTATTCTATTCTCGTTGTCATTTCTGAATGCGGGTCGAATTCTTACCGCGATGAGCTACCTCGGTCGCCACCTCGAACATAACATGGTCCTTCACCTCCCGTGGAGATTTGTCCCCGGTTTCACTCATGTTGCTTGAACTGTGAGCGATTTACGCTGCTTTAGCACAAGGTAATATGAGGTTGTCGGTGTAGCGTGTAGACCACAGAACCGTACAATAATATTCGGGCACAGTTTGTGAATTCTGAAGCGGAAAATTTTGTTGTTGACCAAGGCTGCGGTTGGTGAAATGGCTGTCAGGTGTGCACAATATCAGATTGAGCCGGTGAGTGCTGGTGTCTGGTATTTATGTTATTCTCTGTTTTCCCCCTGTTGTTTAGGGCTCCGGTTATGTTGCGCTTCGAGTCACGGTGAACCTTTCTGTCCGTGATAGACTTCTGGCTAATTTGGCAGCGCGTGAGACTGACAACGTCGCTGGAGCTTTAGAAATTCGCGAGACGAAGTCCGAAAGTAACAAGCTAGCTTACAAGTTTCAAGAATATTCTTTCTCCGTTCAACCGAGCAGATCGCGTCGTAGGAGGGGGAAGATGAGGAGAAGTGGGAGCTGTAGCTATGTAGTCTAACAGCTTGATACGTCCCACCCAAAGACCCTTCAGTAGGTATCTCAAGATGACAGTTCTCCCCGTCAACTCACGAGAAGAAGTATGAAATCCAAGACAGATCAACCCAGAGCTCTCAAAAAATTATTTCGTAGAATCTCACCAAGTCAATAGGTCCGTCCCGTATTGATTAATCGTACACGAGCTGGATACATCCCCTGTAAGATAACGGCATTATGTCATGGTGCTTGTGGTGCCGCGCCGCTGCTGCATTCAGAATGCACCTGCCCTTGCTCCAAGCTCCCACTGTATCATTCTGTAAGTCTGCGCAAGTCACCTCCGCACCTGCGGAAACACGCTGCCCTCGTAAATCTAATTCCCGTTCAGAAGGGAAATTTGGGTTGACGAACAATTCAACACCATGGTTACTTCTAACCAAGTGTAATTAAAATGCAGATTCGCTACCTACACAGAAAATGAAACAGAGAACAAGCCTAGCAAGTTTTCCTGATCATATCATGAATGCGCATGGAGAAATAAGGGCAAGAGAGAAGGCATTGAAAGCAAGAATACGTCGCTTTGCTCGTAGGCGTGTTCGGCTTCTTTCGGGCGAGGCTTCTGCCCGTTATACGGAGTAAACCCCACATTATTCGGTCGGTTCGTTCTTCACGTACCTCTGCTGTGTACTGTATTGTAAAGAGGTGATCCCCAGTCAGCGGTCAGATGTCAGAGCCACACGGCTGATCAAGTCCCACCAGCTTGGAATGGCCTTTTTTATGTGTGGAGGTACCTCCGTTCTACCTCATGTTTGTAGGCAGAGTGACACTAGAATTTCGCAACCCGCCCTACCATGAAGTGCACTTCCCAGTGGTGTATCCTTCCTGGCAAGGCGGGTTATTGCTTTGACTGCAGACTCTCGGAAGAACGGAGTTACCTTCACACAAAAAAGACCAGTCCAAGCTGGGGACTTGACCAACCGTGCAGTTTTGACATCTGACCGCCAGCCGCACTGGCGTCTACACAGTACACAGCACACAGTAGCATTAGCGGAGGCGGGCGCTCTAAGTGAATTTGGTTAGTCGACTTGCGCCCCAGCCCGATCGACTTGCTCGTTACATGCCGCGCCTTATTGCGCAGTACCGGTAGACGATCAGGCGACAAATGAACAGTCCAAGATGTGCACGCTTTGCGGGGAAGAGCTGCTACTGTGTATCACAGTAGCTGGGGGTGGGGTAGAGCTGTACTGTAAAGTGCTGTGAGAACTCACGGGCAGTCCCGCACGTGAACGCAACTTTGCGGAGCCGCTCAGCTGCCCATATGCACGCAATTTTGTGAAAACTTGGAGCTTCCTCCACATATCAAAGGAGGTGGGAACTGTGTTGGCCTATGGTTTGGGATGCAAGGAATCATACAGTACAGAGCGAAAGACCGGAGATATCGGCTTCCCGCTAATTGTAACAGAGCAGCAGTCGAGCCAGTATGATACATATGGCATGAGAAGTGTAGCGAGAGGAAAGTCTTGATGCATCCAATCTTGAGTTGCGCACCCACGAAGTTATCCCCTTATTATTGTGTAGGAGGTCGCTGTCAGAAACCTGCAGATACTGTGGTAGTATTATACAGGGGACACCACGGCGGAAAGATCAGCCCCTCATAATCGACCAATCAAGCTGCTAGACAAGAGAAATCAACGACCCAAATCAGCACCTACCCGTGCCACGCCCCACTTTGTTTGGTTTACTCGATCCTCTTGCACCTCTAAAGAGGTGCTCCTCAGAGACCTAGCCAACCCAAAGAAATAGCCACTTTTACAGCCCATTCAAATACAACGTGTTTCATCCACCAAGTATGCATTCTTGCTCAATATTACTTATGATTGATGTGTCAAATTGATTTGTATATTCTTCGTCAAATTTGCGCCGCATTCAAAGATAATGGTGATGTGGATATAGCAACATTTATCTCTGAGGTCAGGTTATGTAAACCTACATTGGAGTGCAACACTAGAGTCTGCCACAACATGCCACAAAAAGACCAAATCAAAAGCGCACACAAATGATCACCAGTCACTTCTACATGGGTTGATATAATCTAAAAGGACAGTTGCATGTGGGTGGGGTCAATGGTGTTTATTTGGTCAAAATTTCATGCTCATAGCATGCTGTGTTGTGGTGCAGCTATGAAAATTGCAAAGTGGTGGCTGCTTAGATGGAAAGCTGACGTGAAGAATCCTGCTGGTAGAAGGATCACAGCAATTTCATCACAATAACACCACAACAAATCAGACCAATGGTATCGTTGTAATCACTGCTAAATTCCGCATCGTTTGGTGCCCACATGATATACTCTGCAGTTTATTCTAGGGATTGGATTCCGTCACAAGCTTCTGCCAATATTTTCTAGAGACCTAATCAGGCCGGCAAGACTGACTATTCTGGCACTCCACATTCAATTATATGCATGTAAGTTGGATCATCAGAAAGCGTAATCAATTTACTACGCATTCTACTCTTAGATTATATACTAACCATGGTTGTGTTGGGGAAAATGCGCCCAGCATTCGAAAGGTTATAGAAGTGGCTGTCTCTCTGGGGTGGCTACAGTGAGTGGACAAAAGTTCCGAGCAAAGCAGTTTTTCGCACCAAAATGCCCGATTTCAACACTGAAATTTTGTTAGGCAACCATAATCGTCGCAAGAAGCCGAGTATGTAGAATTGTTCCAAATTGATCAAATCCTAACATACTTGAGTTTTGTCCAATTTGAATGAACACTGCGAGGCCCAGCTATTGAAAACCTCACTTGGAGATTTTGCCCCACCAATAAGCTGAAAATTTTGGTGGCATCGACGCTTGTAGCGAGATCTTTGAGAGCCGGGCCTCGCAGTGTTCATTCAAATTGGATAAAACTCAAGCATGTTAGGATTTGATCAATTTGGAACAATTCTACATACTCGGCTTCTTGCGACGATTATGGTTGCCTAACAAAATTTCAGTGTTGAAATCGGGCATTTTGGTGCGAAAAACTGCTTTGCTCGGAACTTTTGTCCACTCACTGTAGGACTCTGAGGAGCATCTCTTTAGAGGGGCACGAGGAACGATTAAACCAAATAAAGTGGGGCGCGGCACGGGTAATGTATGTGGACGGGAAAAGGTCAAAGTCGAACCGGCCACCACCAAAATCTAGTGGTAACCTATTGGCTTCGATTCTCCGCGCTCAGCCTTGTACCGGTGTGCTGGATTCCATGCGGTTGACCCCTCTCCTCCGAGTACTGCGGTACCCTATACTGCTTTTTGACTAGGTGCAGGCTTGCGACAGCTACTGCAAGGGAATACCGGCACCGCAGTACTGTGTAGAGTGATCCCAGCTGATTCATTTAGAGGACATCGTGGTCCACCCGAGCAACTCGAGTTTGATTGGCTGAGCTTTGGGGTCCTAAGCAAGTCATGTGAGTGGCGTAAAGCACCCGGATTTGGGGGTGAGGGTGCCGTTCCATCGCAATTGATGGGATAATCGGCCACTGCCTGGCATGCCTAGAAGGAAGTTCTTGTTGCATTGAGGGTATTCTAAGAAACGGGTACTTTTTAAAGCTGATGTCCAAATACTCAAGACGCGTAGAAAAAAGATGTAAGACCCAGGATGTGTCATTCAGGGCATCTGACATGTGACTTCACCGCAGAGGCAGACTCAGCAACGGGCAGATGCATCGACTAGAAGGTTGGACCACACGTGTTGCGGCCAGGAAGGAGGGATTGGTTTGACCGGTATCAGTCGAGGTATCTAACGGACATGATCAACGTTATAAGAATCAACACCATTTGCAGAACCAATCAATATAATTCCACGGACAAAATTGACACCACATGAGCAGACTCAATTTCGAAATCAAAGTTAATTCACAGGTACACTCAATAACACACGGACAGAATGTAGAGGTGAAATCTAAAATATTATTTGAAGTATCTGACACGAGTGACGTTAAGATCATATGAGCAGGCCCAACGCCACATGGGCAAATCAAATCCACGGGTGGACTCGATGCCATGAGCCACTACAAGTACGGCATCCAAAGCACATCGCACTGCGCCAAGTTGAGGGGGTTGACAGCTTTGGCGATGAGATCGATGGTGGTCTGGTTCGACGGCAGGTTACCCGAGGGACTAGTAGCGATAGTAGTCGCTCGCTTCACAATCACGTCAGTATTGGTATGTACCGTCTCGCGCAGCCGGGTCTCGTCAATCTGGCCAACACGATGACTACTGGTCAACCAATGGATGATCTCGTCGCGGACAAAGAGCGTTAGAGAGTGCTCGAGCTCGAACTGTGGTTCCGTAAGGCAGCGCGCGATAGCCATGATGGAACAAGCGAAAATACCCTCAAGTGCCAGTGGGCCCATGAGAGCCTGGAGGCTGGGTGTCAATCGAAAAGGCACCGCTTCCGTGTTTTGGAAGTATGGCTTCTGGATATTCATGACTGAGAGAGGCTCTGAACCCCAGACTTTGCCAGTGCCGCGCGAGATATTGATCTTTTGCGGATAGCGCGCTGTCATGAAGAGTATGTACGTCATGAAAGTGAGCGCCGAAAACTGGTATGAGAAGGAACGGCGGAAGAGCCAGAATTCAGAGAATTGTGGAAAGATTGCCATAAAGTAGTCATTTGCAACCGTGTTAGGTACCCACTTCTCCTGGATGGCCATCATTATTTCTAATCGGATAGCAGTCACATCCGGTTGCTTCTGACAATACAATCAGTTGATTAGCTATGGCATATTGAGAGAAGCTAACTGGAAAAAACTTACCGGCTGTTTCTGGTCAATCATGGCCCTCAACTTCTCCATCGTGAAGAGGACTGGCTCATCCTTTTGTATTCCACAACGCCGACAGTGATCTTCGTAAATTCCTTGCAACGTCACGTATGTCGTGTCCTCCTGGACGATTCTGATATGCGGTGCCAGAGGGATCATCGCTGGAAGTGTGAACTGCAGATCCCGTCGCCGGCTCTCCTTTTTCCTCGAGAGCGTCTGATTTAGATGACGGAAAAGCTGGAGAATTCTTTCCTCTCGCCGGCAATTGCGAGCCGCAGGGTGCTGAACAGCGAAAGAGTGCAGACTACCGTCGCTGCCACGAATGTTGAGGCGCCGGTGAGCGATGCCATTTCCACGAACGAGGTCGACAACAGGCAAGAAACGATCGATCCGCACAAAGTCTTGGTTTTTGTCTCTATGTTGGAGATACTGTCCTGGTATTTCTACATCGTCGAACTTGAGGTATCGGAACTCACTGAGATGTTTGCTATATCTCTCTAGCGAGTCATGGGTATCTCGTCGATCAAGCTTTCCCTCAAATTTGTCACGCCATTTACGAAGTTTATGTATGTACTCGAACATGGTGGGTTTGTTTAAGACGAAATCAGCCTCGAATGACTTCTTGATATGAGCTGGAATGATAGTACTGGCAAACCGAACAATATTTGCCTCTGTCGCGGCTGGTAATTTGACATCCTTCTCGTACGAGGATGGCATGCGACTGACGTAGGCCAATCCGTCGTTTAGAAGTGCCACGATAAGGCGGTAAGCATCGTCATCTGGAGGGCACTTGAAATACTTCTGAATTTGATCCACCATCGTTTCCATAGTCATGGAGAGGAGAGGAAAGGCCGTTTTGAGGGTCGACATGATTTCTTCAACATACTCCCATGGATAGCGTTTTGCGTTGCTGTCAGGTTTTGCTTCTCCGTTGGTGACGATCTTCTCATCATTTCCCTCCGCTTTAACCTGAGAAGATCCTTCGCCGTTGGTCGTGTGTGGGCGTGGCCCAGAATCAGGTTTAGGCTGCGACGTGTCCTGGTCAGCCGGTACAGATGGGCTGTTAGGTTTGTTGTTCGAGATAGACTGAGCCCTCTGTCGTGCTTTGGCCTCGTGGTTTTTCTTGATTCCTTGTAGATCCTCCCGGCTGGTGCGTAGTTGGAAATAAAGTGATTGAGGATATGTCTTAGCGATCTTCAAAAGTATAACATGTACTCTCTTCGCTTCTTTGTGACCAAGACCGGTCAGGAGCTGAGGAATAAACGTGACCCAGTACCACACAGGTACATCGCTCTTGAAGTCATCGAAGCCAGAGGCAATCGTGAAATTGGCGTCGTCAAGGCTCAAGAGCCACAAAATTCGTGCGATGAGTTTGCGAGCTCGGCCATTTCTGTAACTATTGATCGCCTGTAAGTATGAGGTTACAGCTTGTTTCGCTGCGTTCATGTCCGAGGGGTCCTGTTTGAATTTCCTATCATTGAAGTAGCCCCATTCAGCCCATGCCTTTGCCTTGCCGATGTCATAGTAAAGCGCCGTGCCGTAGGCTTGATCAGCCTCGTCCTTTTTGTCGAGCTTCTCTAGGAACATGCCCTTCAGCGTGTAGAACTCGGCCTTTTGTTGGGTGTTGAAGTAATTCAAGTTGGTGTTATTTATCACGTCCAAACCGCTGTTGAGCTCGTCAGGATTCTCGTAATGGCATTTGGCTTGCTGTCGCAACTTGAGGAAGGCCTCTTGTATCTCAATGTTAGGCAGAGTGTAAATCCGGCTCAATTGGGCGATGCAAACTTCTGGGAGATTGTGCTTGCGGGCAACGTGGGCAAAACGGTTGATAATCCACGCAGTCTCGTGGTATCCTCGGTAGGCATATGAATTTCCGTTGTTATTCTGCCCTTGCGCCGGGAGCAACTGGAGGTATGTGTTGTTGATTAAGCCAAAGATATGCTGACGCCATGTCACTAGATCTTGCCAATCAATAATGTCGTCCCATATATTGGGAAGCCGCTCGCGCCAAGTTCCAAGAAGCACCTTGAGCTCAGCGGATTTCGAGTCTAAGTTCTGTTGATTGGTGCTAGCTAGACTCTGGCAGATGGCGTTGGCGTCCTGCAACTCGACCAATTGCTGGAAGTTGTGCAGCATGGGTAGGTGGGCCGGCCCCAATCGGCGAGGAAGCTGGTGCCATTTGCGAATGGAGAGCTGGATTGCTTCATCGCAGACACGGCCGAATTCCGCTTGAGAGTCTGGCGTCTTAGCATTGTGGTACTTGAGTAATGACATGAAACTCTGGAAGAAGGCTCGGCGCGGAGTGGGAGCATCCATGACACCCTTGATGAGATGCTCTAGACTTTCCCGGTGCTCTTGATTTTGCCACATGTCAATATTGCGCCAGGCGCACTCCAGCAATAGGTCCTGCAAATTCTCATGTTTGGCAAAGTCCTGTAGAATGTCCCACTGCTGGAGTTTCTCGGCGCATAAAACCCAGTGATCTTCCCAAAGCATGTACTCGGCCTGGGAAAACGGGATAACAGCTGTGCGGGCCTTGATCTGTGCGGATTCGTATAGTTTTTGAGCCTTGTCCCACATCCCACTTTGCTCGTAGGAAAGAGCGGCATTCGACTCAACAAATTGACAACGCCGGCGCCACGTGCCATAGAATAGATCGTCCTCTTTGACAGTCGCATATGCCTCAACAAGCGCGTCCAAGGTGCTCTCTCTTACCTTCGGCGACTCGGAATCAGAGTTGATGGCAGCATTCTCTAGTTGGACCAATGAGGTGTACCAGGTTTCGTAAGTTTTAGCTAGGTACTTCGAAACATGTGGGGGAAGCTTGCATTGGGGCCAGGCTTTGGCAGCCCCTTCACTTAGGGACTGTATCACGTTCGGTCTCTTGTCGATTTGTCGGAAATGGTACTCCTTCGTCATCAGTGCTACAAGTCCTTTCTGCAACTCGTTTCTTTCCTCCTTAACGCATGCGGCCCAGAACATCGGGAAAAGTGTAACCCATAGCTCGTGGCCGAGCCTAGAGTCGATGTGTTGGAGCTGCCCCAGCGGCTCCATGATATCGCGCAGCTTAACATCTCCTAGTTCCACCAGAAACCTTCGGTGGCTCGTAATCAGACTGTCAAATTTGTCATCGTCCATTGCTGATGGCTCCCGAGAATCCCTGGCGTAAGGTCCAAGTAACATCGACAAAGGCACGATGCGAAAGTCGTCGTTGTGTAACTGAATGTTAGCATTAAATTCAGTCGCGCCCAGGAGAATTTGCGATGCTTGAGCGAGCCAGAACGAGTCACCAAGCATGTCCCAGTTTTGAGAGCATATAACGTATGACAAACGGGTCGACGCTGTTTTGCTCACACTTTTGTCAAGTATGGACATAAATTTACTCCGCACGTCGACGTCCTGCGCCCTCAATCCTATCAAAAATGCCTGCTCTAAGCGAACCGTAAGCTCGGTCCGAGCAATTTTTGGATCCTCGTAGATGCGAATTACCAGCTCAAGAAATTTGGTCAGCATGGTGGGATCACTCCGACCCTCGAACGACAACATTTTGTGCAGCACGGCCGTCTTCTCTTTCAGAGTAGGCCATGTGCCCTCATGACGAAAGATCCAGCCCTCGACCATCTGGAGAGTTTTCTCGCACAGTGGGATATGCTGCGATTTTTCCACCAACGTAGCCAACACGCTAAGGAATGGTCTCCGTTGATCGCCAAGAATCTCTATTCTCCATGCTATGACCTCGATGGCCTTGATTATCAAAGTGGACTGGATGTTAAATTCAATATTTGTGGCGTCTGTAGCTTGGGTGTTCGGATCCTGTGCCCGTATATGGGTACCGCTTGCCTGGGTGGCGGCGGCCGCGACCGCCAAACTGGTAAAGTGTGCAGCGTGGTCCCGTGCCAGTTTCGACTGGAGAGCCTTCATCAAAGCCGGGATGTGTTGATCAATGACTGATGGTTTGTGCTCGCCGAGCGACCACAAAATGTTGATCCCTGCCATAAAG
>JAOYMO020390169.1:0-25383 GCA_025802455.2 Iodosphaeria phyllophila | reverse complement strand
AATTTTTAAGTGGCGCGTTATTTTTGGATTTTTTTTTATTTGATATATATTTACAAGGGGTACCTTACGAATCCTGTCCTCAGAATAAGTATTTTTCTGTAAGTGGTCAATCGACTGCAACATTCACAGACACCGTTCTAGCTGCAGGTACTGCTGATACAGTTCCAACAACTAACACAGCTTATGTGAACACTGATGGTGGCGTGCCATCTGGTGACAAAGCTTTGGTTATCCAAAGACTAAACAAATATCTGAAATCTAATACTGGTAAAGTATACAAACGTGCAGGTACAACTGCTGTTAACGAAGTGACTACAATCACTGTTACAGGTACTGCAACTGGAGTTTACCGCTTAGCATTAGACGTAACGATGTCTGGTTCATATCCTATCGATTACGATCGTTGGGCTATCAACAAAGGTAAACCGTTCTACGTAGAATTCGCTATTACTTCAGCTCCTGCTGATGCTACTGCTTTAGCTACCGCTCTAGCTGCTGGTTTCAACAAAGGCTTGAAGAAATACAATGGCCAGAACATCAAAGATATCGTAGTTACTTCAAGTGGTGCTAACATTGTTGTTACTGCACAGAACGAGTATCAACGTTTCAAAGGTGCTTTCATCGGTATCCTTAACGCAGGTGGTGACACTTTCGTTACTTTGGCTACTGGTACTGTAACCACTACTGGTGCTGAAGGATTCGGTACAGCTTGGTACATCACTAAAAACCTACGTATTCCTACCCAAGAATCTACTCGTTTCTACGGTGAGAATCAAGATGAGCTTCCAATCTCTGGTTCGTTGTATAACCAATACACATTCCAGTACAATGCGGCTCGTAACTTTACAGGTCAAGGTGCTGTAGGTCAGACTATCCAATCAAAAACTACTCACGTAATTTTTGTTCCGTCTACCTTAGCTGCTACTTTCGAAGGTTATATCTTAAGTGCATTTGGTACAGAGTCTATGTTAGACGCTCAGACCAACTTCCCAATTAACTAAGTTTAAAGAAGCCAATTAACAAATTAGAAGGCAGGCAACTCAATTGCCTGCCTTTTTTAGTATAATACCATGACATTAGAACAATTAAAATCGAGCATATATAACAATGTGATGTCTGGTCTACGCGGAGTGACTATAAACGTCCCATTCACGTTAGAACAAATTGAAGATGGTATAGTTCAAGAGCGTCTCTCTGTAATCAAAGAATACGCAGCTAAGAACTTGATGCCTACAAAAGATTTAATGTACGCGATAAGATGTATAGAAGTAGATTGTGAAAGTCTTGATAGATGTCCTTCGGGCTCTGATGATGATACTAAACATATTGAGCTTCCTCAAATCATCAATGACTTCGGTCAGAAGTCAGTAGACTACATCGGTAGCACTGATGGACTAATCTCGTATGTTGTATACACCGATGATTCTTATCGTAGACACAAACACAGACGTCGTGGGGCAGAGAAACCATACGTATGGATAGACACTACTCCAAATAATAACGGCATGTATGACGCCTTTATATTCAATGCTAGCCCACTTCTATCGAAGTTGCTTGTAAGAATGATTCCTAAAGATGTTCGTCAGCTATTACAATACGAATGCTGTCCGATAGATGAAGTGACTAACATCACATTCATTGACTCAGATATCGAAAAGAGATTAACTGAGAAATATTTAAGGTACTACAGACAAACTGCAGTACAGGTTACACCTAACGATCAAACAATTAAAACCTAATGGAACTATATAATTTTTATGCAGCCATGGTTCAGCTTAGTGATTTCTACGGAGTTACTATGCAAGAAGATGAGTTTGAAAACATTGCAATTCACGCCTGGGATCACATAGGTAATAAATACAACAGATTCTACACTTACTGTGGTAAGATAGAAGATGGTAAATTAGATCTGCCTTGTAACGCTACAGTTGTAGAAGCTGTTATGCGTGAGGGAGAAGACTTCCATAGAACTGATGGTACTAACACTTTTACTACTGACCTTTTAAATGAAGCGGTTGAAACATATGTAGAAGGCTGGAAGAACAAGAGTAATCCATATTACTCCAGCGGTGGTTATATCAACTATGAGCACTATGGTTCATCACTCTATTTCAAGGACACAAAGGGCACCGTACGCATTATTTATAAGGGCATATTGGCAGACGACAAGGGTCTACCGATGCTAAACTTCAAGGAAGTGGATGCTATAGCCAAATATTGTGCATTCATATCTATGCAGAAACAAGGTATGATTAATAAGGATAAAGCATCCTTAGAACTCGCTCAAATGCTTAGACAACAATGGCAAGTATCTTGTGATGATGCAAGAACTCCAATATACCTTAACCAGAACTTCATGAACCAATTACTTGATGTGACATCGTCATGGGATAGGAAGCGTTATGGAGTTAGCTACAAAGTCTTACGATGAAGAAACAGCTCCCACATCTAATAACTATTAGTGATTTGTTTTGTAATTTCAATGTGGACAAGCTTAAAGGAGAAGGAAATATTAAGAGAAAATACAAGTGTGAGGACAAAAAAGCACTCACAAAGAAAATATTTTTACGATATTTGTATATATTAATCTCAGATATGATAGAAGGTGGAAAGACATTTCTTTTCCCTTATAAGAGGTATTTAGAGCTACGTTTCAGGGTTATTCCTGATAAGCAGTTAAGAGCTGCATTAGCTGTAGGCGCCTATGCTGATCTCGACATTCTGATGTCTAATCGAAGATGCTATGAGTTAGTGATGACTTATAGGTTTGGACTTAGACACATAGAACGTCCTGTGAAGTTGAGTAAGAACTTTCTTGATAAACTGGTAGAAAAGATTAATACAGGATACAAATTTTGTTAATATGGAAATAGTCACTTACGACAAGTACCTACCTGAGCTTAACGCTGAATTCCCGGATATCGACGAGAAGTCTATTCGGGAATTAGTTAGACATGGCCTTGGAATGATGGGTTTCTTTCAAACCAAACATCATGATATAGTTCTCAATAATAACCAAGAGGCTCTATATTATTACTTTGGACAGGTCACCAATGTGCCTGCAAAGAGACTCGAGATATCTAAAAGAAAGCACAGAAAGAAGATAAGATTAATGCACAGCTTAAATAAGATTCCTTATTCAGGCTATATGTACATGGCATTCAATGAAGAAGATAATGCACGTCACCAAGCTGGAGAGAACGTGCCTAAAGCTTATCTTTATAAGGTACTTGAAGAAGCAAAACTATATCGTAAAGGAAAATATTTTTTACAAATTAAAATGGAAAACCCCCACAAGTGGTTATTAATACAAGAAGACTATGAAACAACAGGCGCAGAATACATTCAGTGAGGGAATGATAAAGGATCTGAATCCTCTATCAACGCCTAAAGACGTGCTAACAGATTGCCTTAATGGTACTATAATTACATATAACGGTAACGAGTTTGTTTTACAAAACGACATGGGTAACTGTAAGGTAGATAGAGCTAAATTAACCACTGGATTTATACCTCTCGGTATGACAGAATACGGTGGTATAGTCTATGTAGCATCTATTAATCCTGAGACTAATGTATGTGAAATAGGCTCATTTCCATCGCCAGAAACTGACTTCAGTACAACTGATTTCGGTAACATCGGGCCAGCGACATTTGTTAACGCAGATTTTGCTGTAGATACTGGTGACGACTCAATTAAGGAGAAGACAGAGAAGAACATCAAACTATTTGAACCAGAGTTGATGCAATTGCATCCAGGTGATATGTATGTTGTTCTCTATACATTACATGATGTGTCTGGTTCTACAGGTGATGAAATAAACACAGAACCTAAATACGAAGAATACATCTCTAAAGACCCTACAGATAGAAAACTATTTAAACTTAAATTCTCTAAAATATCTGATAGCAATACATTTGTTGAGCTTGAAGATGGAGATATCAAAGTAATACCTTATCAAGCAGATGTTGAAGATGAATATGTTTACTACAAAGAAGCTTCGCAAGCTACATTAGCTGTAGGCTTAGAACTTGAAGAACTTGACATATTTGAAGCATCTGTAGCTGATACATCGCTAAACACACAACCAACTAAGAAGGTAACTGTTTCAGCAGTTGGCTATGGTGATTCTTTAGCTTACTTCGAAGGTGTGCGTGTTGTAGTAACCTCACCAGTATCACAAACGTTCTATCTTGAGAAAGACGCTGACAACAGAAAGGTTGGTGCTGTGCTTGATGGTTTAGCTGCTGATGCTAATTTCCAATGTACTATTACACCTTATTCACCATATGCTTTATATCCACAACTAACGAAGACATTTAACATTGCTTTAGGGCAGTACATATCTGCTGGTAGTGGTGTGAATAACATATTTACATACTTCACAGATCTTACAAATAACTATCTTAAATTAGATTTTGATTATCGTTTTCAAGGTAACTCACCTGACGGCATACACCTTTATGTGGAGTTCTATGATCCTTGGTCTGACTACTCTGTGGTGAAGACTGTTGACAATCCAACCTATTACGGTTTAAATAGCGTAATCATGGAATTGATTGACGAACCTCGAACTGCTACATTTGATAGTGTAACTGCAGGAGGTACACCAGTTTCTAAGCTAATAACCAATGCTGATGTAGACTACGAGAAGACTTTGCTTAATAGCAGTAACCTTATAAGGAAAGACCAGGTACTACGTAAGAATCATTTCTATATAGTGCGTATAAGTGGAGTTGATAAGGTATTTGATACCGATACACAGTTGTTTGTCTATCAACACTTTGATTTATATAAAGGCTTGTATACGACTGATATGTATAATACTATTTACACAAATCAAGCTGCGTTATCTGTTAACGATCCTACGTATGTGAGCGATTTCAATTCACTTGATTTCGACATATCTAAAATAGGTTATGAGACTGAAATAACAAAGACCTTTACAAACACGCTGCCAACTTCTACAGCAAAGTTCCCGAATACTTCAGGAACTTATCCGTTGATGACAGGTAACGATTGGTATAAGATATTTACATCTGCATACGGCGGTGATACAAACTACAAGAATGTTGAGACCTTTGAAACAGATGCAGAATATGATGTACAACTTACTTTACAAGGTAACAACTATGTATTTGGCGACTTTAAGACGCAGTTACTGAGTGTAACATTTCCTAACCTACTTGCTACAGATGCTATGGGTACAGGCTATAGACCAACTATTGTTGAACAAACTATACCTAACACACCCGCAACCGGCTCAAGGGCAGAATGGATTGCTACATCATTAACTAGCACACTATACCGTGTGAATCTGAAAGCATTCACTAATAGAACGATTGCTGCTCCTGCGGTATCTTCGTCTCAAAATGGTACAGCGTATGAAGAGATTTCTTTAATCAATTCATTTCATCATTATCCAGATAACGACGGACCGCTAACTAATACTTATGCAACTATACAGATTGATCAGGACGTTAACCAGTTTAAATACATTGCTCCTAACGGTACAGTTCAAACTAAAAGCTGTATCAGGTTCCCTGTAATACCAGGTGTACCTAAATCACCAGATGGTCCTGCATTATACGATGCATATGAGGCTTATGCTGCTACTAAGCATTATACAGCCTTCTGGGGAACTATGGACACTAGAGCTCAGTTCTGGTATTGGGATGGAGCACCAGACCCATACAGTGCAAATAATAATGGAGATGGTACGTTACGAAAGAATATATTAATGTTTAGGAACCCTAACTCTGGCGTAATAGCTGCATGTCGTACACACGATATACAAATAGCAAAGGATTTCTTTAATACAACTAAAGTGGCTTCTAACGTAACTACCACGCTATTACTTTATAATCCTAATACTTCACAGATAAGTAAGAATGGTCAGTTAACATCTACATTCCAATTCAAGAATGCACCGATTATAACAACCTTCTCACCAGCTCAAGTATCCGGTGTAGACGTTAAAACATACTTATCTACATTTCACTTTCATGCAAATAGTACAACTGCTCAATTTAGCCCTGCTGTCTTGAACGCATACATCGCTGCACGTAAGAGTGATTCAACTATCATAGATGGTAACAAAGATGTAATTAGAGATGGTTTTATACCATTCATAACTGCACCTCAAACATCTCAATACATGATGTCATTTGACGATATTGTGATTAATCAAAGCGCAGACTCAGCTGTATATACTGCATTCTTAAACGCTAAAACCATTGGTTTACAAGATCCTCAGTTTGCTGGTGTTCAAAATGCTAAAGGTCACGGTGTAGTGTTCAGTACAGATCCTACAAGATTTGGTAACTTCCTCACTAAGTTTGATGTAGCAGAGGTGTTCAACAATACAGTTATTGATCCAAATAAGGTATATCTATATCTTAAAGACAGTGGTGAACCTAAGTGGGATGGTTATTTCCGTATCGGTGGTACTCCAAAATACAACAGAGCTCCTGACTTATATCGAGACTTCCAAATGTTATAATAAATGAATATAACACCAACTAATAACGCAACAGTGCTTAGCACAAAAGATTTCTTAGCCTTACCTCGTTTTCAAATAGATTATGAGCTTAAGGCTAAAATCTTTAATCAAGAAGGAGATTTAGCGTACGAGTATAATCCTTTTAGGAATTTACAAGATGTGAGTGGAGAACTTAAATACTTCAACACTCCAGACTTGAATTTTGATCTTAATCATCCTGTTGACATTCAAGTACAACCATCATACGATGGCACTGTAAACTTGATTATCAATGACGATTTGAATCCTCCTAAACTAATAAACTCGAGGTTTACTCCAATTGAAGATAATAGATATGTTATAATAGACAGAAACGGTAATACTGATACAAACATATATAAAGAAGACTTAATAGAGCAATCTACTCGTCTATATAAGACTACTAGTAAAATACCATTTGTAACGTTTCAAGGACTTGTCGAAGGTGGAGCATTGAAGAGTGGTAATTACGTATTCTACTTCAAATACGCTGATGCTGATGGTAATGAATCAGACATCGTTACAGAGTCTGGTATTGTATCATGTTACGTAGGTAAGATTAATGATCCATTCTCTACAAGAGGTGGTATCGCTAACGAGTTAACGAACAAAATAGCGAAGCTGACTCTGAATAATATAGACACGTCTTACGATTATCTGAACATCTATTTTACAAGGTCAACTTCTGATTACACAGAAATAGGCGCTATTGAGGCATACAAAATATCAACTCGTAAAGTGATTAGCGGTAACAAGCTTGAGATTACTATAACAGGTCTTGAAGATACTGATCCAATCAGTATAGATGACTTGAACATTCAATATAATACTGTAGATGCAGTTAAGACTCAAACTCAAGCGCAAAATAGATTGTTCTTCGGTAACGTTGACAATCCAACGATACCTTATAAAGAATTGAGTGACTTAGCTCTCCGAATCTATCCAACAGTAACCAATGATAATAACATAGGATACATGGATCATAACTATAGACCTCTTGAGCTATCAGACAATCTCACTAAATCTGAGTATTACGATGCAAGTAATGTTTATAAGTACACTGGTTTCTGGAATAAAGAAATTTATCGTGTAGGTGTTGTGTTTGTGCTTAAAGATGATTCTCTATCACCAGTATTTAATATACGTGGTAAGAATGGAATTGCTAAATTTAATCGTGTTGGAGACTTTGCATCTGATATTGAAGACATTTACACTAACTTACCACTCCGTGATAATGAGGGTGTAAGACAGTATATTCAATACGACGACGAAGGCTTTATACAGAATTCAAATCAAAACTTAGAGAACTCTAAAGGTGTTGTTCGTATAGCATACGAAGATGACATCATCAATAAAGATGATAACGTTGGAGTATATCCATTGTCTATAGCGTTGAATATGAGTAACGATGTAATAACAGAGTTAAAGAAATATGCTAAAGGCTTTGTATTTGTACGTCAAAAGCGTATACCAACAATCTTATGTCAAGCGATATCAATCGGTGTAGATAACGTATCTTTTATACCGACGCTAAAAGCAACTGTATACAAGAACACAAATACACCGACAACTGGCTATATAACAGAAGCATTTGTTGATAAGTCTACACAACTTGTTCACGATTTCAACTCAAGACTTCTTGTGTCGGAAACAGGTGTTTCAGTTGGTGGTTTACTTTGTCCAGAAGCAGTTCTACGTTCAGAGCTTTATAATGAAGTATTTACAGGTTCATTATTAAATGTATCTAATGCATCATTTACTCCATCACAGAGTAGCTTTACACAGAACCCAACAAATAATAAGCATTTTTATATCGACAGTTATACAAACCAAGGAGCTTCTGATTACCTATATAAGGATGTTAAACTAACTCTAATCGAAGATGACCAACCTCAACGTTATTCAGGCACTAAACGTTTTTCAACACGTATAGGAAGTCCTGAAGAAGCTTGGAGATTTAGCTGGTTTGGTTCTGAAGACAGAGGACGTTATGCAAGTAATATCTTACGTGGTGTTTATACAGGTTTTGTTGGTTGTGAGAACTTCTCAGAAGAGACTTCAATAATCGATATACATGTTCCAGGATATGATACATCGAATATGAGGGATTACTTCTTACTACGAGCTAACTCATTCCATCCATTCTTCGCAATGTCTGATAGGTATGACTTTAACTTGTTTACAGAAACTTCACCTTATAAAACAGTAGTTAAGGAAAGTGATAACATCCAGTTTCAAGAATATCGTGGTGACTGTTTTATAGGTAACTATTCAACAAGAATGCAACGTAATTTTAATGATCCAGAGACTCCAATCAATGATACTATTATTGATCCTCTGACATGGAAGACAAACTATACAGGTTATACTGCATCAGGTGGTTTAGATGCCACTAGCATAGCTAAAATCAATCGTGGTGACGTCAATGCTGTTAAGATGGGTCATTGGGCTACATTTAAACTATGTAGTAACATCAATATGGCTTATCGCTGTATAGATGAGACACACGCATCAGAGATTAAATTGACTGGTAAAAGCCGTTCATTCTTCCCTCTTGATTCGATGTCTGTGACAGGTGAATCTAAGATCTCTGAATCGACTGTAGTTAACGTTGGTTACAATTCTACAACTTCATCAAAGGTTTATATTGCTGAGCCTGATGTACCTTATATTAAGAACATCTTTGATAATAGGATAATGTACTCTGAACTTCATGTAAATGATGCATTTAGAAATGGTTATCGTATCTTCCAAGGTCTATCATATAAAGACATTACAAGGCAATACGGGGCGATTGTGAAGATGTTTGAGTGGCGAGGTGATATCTTATGTGTCTTTGAACATGGTATCGGTAAACTGTCTATAAATGAGCGTGCGATGACACAAACAACAGACAACCAATCCATATTTTTAAAAGGTGCAGGAGTTCTACCAGAGTTGGTACAACCTATCTCAACCAATTATGGTTCTACATGGAAAGACTCAGTTATAATGACTGCTAACTACATCTATGGAGTTGACACGATTGGTAAGAAGATTTGGAGAACTGATGGTGAGAGTTTTGAGTTGATTTCTGATTTCAAAATACAGAAGTTCTTAAATGACAACATTAAGTTAACTGAAGACGAGAAGTATCCCGCCGTAGCACTACGTAATATTAAGACTCATTATAATGCGTTTAAGCAAGATGTGATGTTTACATACTACGATATTACACGTGATAATGCAGAACACAAATGGCATCTATGTTTCAATGAACAGCTTAATAAATGGATTACACAGTATTCCTGGTACCCACTTGAGTCTGCGAACATCAATAACATCTGGTTCTCGTTTGATCGTGAATCTGCGAAGAAATCTGCACTGGTTGGTTATAGTCTACTCGGCTCTCCAACATCAGAAGGCATTGTACTCTCTGCAGCATCGATTGTCAATGTTTCAGGAAATACTATCGGTCAGCTTACTTTAAAAGGTTACAATTACTATACGAAGTATGATAAAGTTTACACGATAGATCCTAACGATTTAGACAATGCATTGTTTACAATATCAGATAATACTCTTATATTTGCAGGAACAGGCACTGGAACATGGCCTAAATATTCATTTGATTTGAAGATAAGAGTGGGTTTATTAGCTGAAGGTACAGAGGTTCAGTTCTTCTATGATTTCTTAAGTGTGAAGGTAGATCGTTCTACATTGAGTGCTGACGAGAAGGTTGAATATGACACTTACTTTAGTAGCTGGTTTTGGAAACATGGTCAAGCTGGTATATTCGATATACAGACACCTATATTACCAGCAAAATGGTACGACAGTCAAGAACCATTCGAATATGAATTTATTGTAGCAGATAATCCAGGAACACATAAGATTTTTGATAACTTGATGATAATCTCTAATAACGCTGAACCAGATTCATTTGAGTTTGAAGTTATCGGTGATGCATACAAGTTCAAGAATACTCCAGGTACATATTCGAATGTAGCAAACACTTACACAACAATCGTTGGTGATACTGTTAAAACCAGTCAAAAAGGTCTTGATATACGCACAAATGGACGTAGAATAGGTAATCAGCAATACAAAGAGGATATGTGGGATATAGAGATTAAACCTATTCTAGTTGAAGCTCAAAATGAAGTTAAACAAGCAAGGCTTAGAGATAAGTATTGCAGAATTAGAGTTAAGTATACAGGCGAGAAATTAGCTATTATAACAGCTTTAATAACAATGTACACACAAAGCTATGCATAAAACAAATTATATACAATTATACGGATTTGGAGGGGTTGCTTCGGCATTCTCTTCATTATCCGGTATATTTGCAAAACAACAGCCAGGTGAGCAAATAAGTGCTCAACTCAATGGTAAACAAGATCCAGCATTAACAAAGAGTACACAGGGACAAAGTTGGTTCGGAGGTAAACAAGCCATGGGTCTAGCTACTGGAGCTGCACAAGCATTCTCTGGTACAGGTGAACTAACTGGAGCTGCTAAATCAGCAGCAATGGGAGATAATATTGTTGGTGGTGTTAGTACAGCTCTATCTTCTATAGGTCCTTACGGGGCAGCTATAGGCGCTGGATTGAATCTGATCAATGGTATTGGTGGTTCATTAATGAACAATAACAAGACAGCTAAGATGGCTAAAGACTTTACAATCAACGGTCAAGTACAACAATCATCTTCATACGGTGGTATCGCTGCAGGAGCAACAGATGCTCAAATGCAAGGTAATTCTTATCGTAAAGCAGGTCTATTCGGTAAACTTGCAACTAATACAGGTAAACTTCAAAATCAGTTGAAGAATAGTAATATGATGCAACAAGCTGGAGCAGGTGTTCTTAATACAGCTCAGAATGCATTTGCAGGTGCTGCCGGTTCAACAGATATGGCTAACAACAATCTACAACAAAAGAATTATAATTCTTCTGGTTGGAACAACGGTTCTATTCAATTTGGACAAGCAGGCACTAAGCTATTAAACACTAAAACAAGTGTTGTAGATTATTTAGCTTCTACAGGTAGAGAATACAATCAAGAAGCTAGACGTGCGTTAGCTGAACAATACGGAGTTAAAGACTACGACTTATCAGCAGCAAAGAATCAGGAACTACTTGGTAAACTTAAAGCCGCACCCAGCCCAAACAAGGGGTACCCGTACAAGGGGTAAAGCCACAAAAAACCTTTAGGAATTGGGATGAGATAAAAGCTGATAGAGCAAAAGTTAACGCGTTAGGTGATGAAGAGAAGATTGTTAGCAATCAAAGCGACCCTAATGAGCAGTACCTTGTAGTTGATAAAACTAAAGCAAGAATGAACTTATATAGAGGCTCTAATTTACTTAGGTCTTTTGAAGTAGGTCTTGGTAAGAATAAGAGTGATGCTCAAACTGTAACTCAACAAAAAGATGGTAAAGTCAATTGGGCAGGTGGTAACTGGTCTACAGGAGCTGGAGTATATAAACTATCGAATGTAAACGGTAAAAACAAGGAATACTACAACCTACCTTCATTTAACCTGACTAACAGTCGAGGTATACAGATTAGTACAAGTATGCACGCAGCATTACCAGAAAGAAGACGTTTATTTAATAATGGTAACATTGCCGATAACAGAATGTCTAATGGTTGTATTAATGGTAGATGTCAAGACATAAAAGACTTATACTCTAAGTATCATGTTAATAACGGAACTAGTCTATATGTATTACCTGAGGATGAAGGAAATCATTTTGAAATCGTTGATGGTAAGCCTATATTAAAAGTTAAAGCTTCTAATAGACCTAAATACAATAAATACGTAGATAGCGAAGGTGTTCTACAAAATGGTCAAGGTGTGAATAGAGGATTAAATAACTCTACGTATGCGCCTATTCAAGCTATTATGAACAAAGGACAATTCGAAAAGAACGTGTACCAATGGAACGATTTAAATGACGAAGATGAGTATCAGAACACAACTAAGCCGTTTTATACTGCACTGAAGAATCATAAACAAGCTGTTATGAAAGCTGCTAACGTATCTTCTGATGTTTATAACGACCTTGCTAAAATGAGTTTTGGTATCTATGGTACAGAGTCCAACTACGGTGATACTAACTCTGCTGCTGGTAACTTAGTTCGTGCAGGTAGGAAATTCTTCTCACCTAAGAGTTCAAGTAGTCCAGACTATCAAGCGAAGTTCAATACATACGGTGCAAACGGACCGAATAGAAGTGTAGGTTTAACTCAAATTAGATGGTCATATTTGAACACTGATGAAAGAAATGCACTTAAACAACTTGGTATTACATCAAATAAAGATTTTATGGATCCACAGAAAGCAGCGATAGGTACAACAGCTATCTTAGGTGTAAGATATAACCAACAATTGACAGAAGAACAAAGAAAAGACATGTGGAAATATTTACCAAGTAAATGGAATGTCAGAGGAAACTACGGAGACCGTGTTAAACAGAATTCACAGTATCTGACTATTAAACAAGAAACTGGTGGTGCTATAGCAGTATCTGGTTCAAGTATGCCGAGGACAGCTGAAGAGCGTTTTAAAAAGCTTGGTAAAGCTGCAAAACAAGTCAATCTGAAACGTATTGGTGAATTAACTAAGAGACAATTCGGTGGAGTAATGCAAACACATCATATGGCTCCTCCTAAGAAGCCTGATACACTTGAACCTCACAAAATTGACGATGAGGACCACGGATATACTAAATGGCTTACTACACTACCTGACCGTTTAAAACAAGGGGCAGACTACGATTTAAAAGGTTACTTCTCTAAATACGGCCCTGTGCACGTTCTTGGAGATCAACATCTGACTGATGAGTACAAAAGACCTAACCACGTAACATTCTCTAAAGAGAGCGTATATAATAGTCCTGAGAAGGAAGGTGGTGAATGGAGAAAAGCTACTGACGGTAAATGGGAGTTTGTTGCTTCTAAGTGGAATCTTGAGAATGTCGGTTTAGACTCTCTTCAAAGCTACTTTAAGCAGAATGAACCAGGTTCTCGTTTAGTACTTCCTCCAACAAAACACGAAGAAGGTGGTGCAATTAACGTAATAGCAACTGGAGCATTCCACTCACGTAAGCATAATATACTCACTAACGGCGATATGTCGGATGATGCACGCATTACTTTAAAAGGTATACCTGTTGTGTCTGATACAGAAGACGGTTTCACACAGCATGCTGAAGTGGAGCATAACGAGTTAATCTTACACTACGACTTGACTAAGGAATTAGAAGAGTTATTTGAAGATGGAAGTGATGAATCTGCTTGTAAAGCAGGTAAGCTACTTGCGCGTGAGATTGTGAAGAACACAAAGGATTCATCAAGTAAATTACTGAAGAAATGAGTGAGTTAAAACAAGCAACCGTTGAAGTAAACGGTAAAGAGTATAAAGTAAGAATAGCCTGTGATGATGCTTCTCGTTCTCAAGGGTTACAGAATGTATCAGATTTGCCAGAAGACGAAGGTATGTTGTTCATTTTCGATGAACCAGAGACTGCGGCTTTTTGGATGAAAGATACAATCATTCCTCTCGATATAATCTTCATTGATGAATACGGAGATGTTAAGACTGTTTACTATGGTGAACCTCTTAACGAAAATCTTGTTGAAGTAGATGACATTAAATATGTTCTCGAAGTAAACAGTGATTCAGGTATTCAAGCAGGAGATGAAGTTGATTTGTCAGAAGTTGAGGATTACGATATGGAAGACGAAGATGAAGAATCCGACGAACCTGTAATGTCCGTTTTAGACCCTAACGGAGACTCTCAGATGGACTTATATGGAGGCGAACGTATATTCAGTCGTCCAAATACAAAGACTCTTATAAGGCTCTCTAAACGCGCCTGGAAGAGTAAGGACGAGAAAGACTACAAAGCATTAGGTAAGAGAGTATTCAAGTACTTAGATGTACAGAATAACAAAAAAGAAGATTACGTACAACTTCCTGAATAACAAAAAAGCCTATTGATTACATATCAATAGGCTTTAGTTCAGTCAAGTTTTAGAATCAAAATAGTATATTTTCCGAGTCTGTCTTCTAATTAAGGATAAAGTATCCAAAAGCGCACGACCCCAATCAGCAGTATGATTCTCTGTATCTGATAAGACAAAGGTATATAAATAATCCGGTTATCCAAATAAAAACATTTTTTCTATTATCTCTTGCATATGAGTGTAACGTTTACTATATTTGCCAAATATGTATATGGATGATACGATTAAATCAATTAATCCTTTATTATAACAATGAAACTTTCAAACAAAATTACAAAATTTCAAGAAGGTGGAGCAGCTCCTGCTCCAGATCCTTCTCAACAAGGTGGTGCTCCAGCGGGCGCTCCTGCAGGTGGTGATCCTTCACAAGGTGGAGGTCAGCAACAAGATCCAGTAGCTCAGTTGGTTCAAATGGCTCAACAAGCTTTATCGGCAAAAGATTGCCAAGCAGCTTTAGCTGTATGTGATGGTTTACTTCAGGTGTTATCACAAGCTCAAGGTGGTGGCGGTGAAGGTGCACCAGGCGGTGATCCAAGCCAGCAAGGCGCTCCAGTTTACCGCAAAGGTGGTAAATTAGTGAGACGTGTAAGAACGGCTAGCTGGTAAGAACGTATTAAATAATTACAAGGAGCATGTTTCTTACATGCTCCTTTTTTGTTAAAACCAAAATATAAAAATGTCTCAAGTAAAAAAATACCAAAGCGGTACAGACGGCGGTGGAATTAAACCTTTAGCTACTACAGTTCCTAAATTAAGATTCCAAATAGATGGCAAAGACTACGATGCAGATTCACAGTCTTTACAAGATATGTTCAATCCCGTATTTGATAATATGAAAGCTACTGGTGTAGCTAAAGAACGTAACAGAGAAGACTTTTTCAAAACTTTCCAACAATTCCAAAAACAAGCTTCATCAGGTGTTTACAACATTAAATCAAGCGGAGGTAAGTATTTAACTGCAGACTATACAGGTGCAGATGGGGCTAACCTTGGCACAAATCCTGATGGAAGTGACTCTCATAAAACAACAATAGGCAATTTGATCTCTCCCTTCTCGAGAGATGACCATCAACGTATGGCAATGCTTAACACCTACATTGGAGACCACTTAATTCAAAACTATACTAAAGACCAAGATGCAGCTAAAATCAAAGCTGATGCTGATGCAGCAAAACTGCTTTCAGATAAGACTGCTGCACGTGATGAGTATATTGGTAAATTCGATCAATATCGTAAACCAAATACAGCTATCTTCGGTTCAATAGACGGTAAAGACGATAAATGGGCTTATGATAAGTTCTGGCAAGGGAAAGGTCAGACGCATACTTTACAAGGTACCTTCGGCAAAATAGGTGGTTATCTATTTGATAAACAACTTGACGATGCTGATGCTCAGACAGCCTTTAAGAAAGCTTATGGAATCACTGTTGGTGATGCTCGTAATGCATTTACTCAAAGGTCATTTGCTGATGGTAAATTTGGAAAGAACCCTGAAATCAACGATATGATTGGTTTAGCTGGAGATTTGCAAGTAAGACGTGATTACGATTCTTATTTCAATAAACGTCCTGTTGAAGCTACTCCTGAACAAGTACAAGCACAAGCTGATAAAGCTGCTGCAGCTAAAGCTGCACAATTGGCTAAGGATTCTATATCAGATGGTCATACAACTTATTATGATCCTACAACTGGTCAAGCTTTCATGGATAAAGCACACACTAAACCATTCAGTGGTTTCATGAATCACGCCCAAGATCCTTCTTGGAATGGTTTATACTTCGAGAATGGTAAACGTTATTCTGGTATACGTGCTGCAGGAGTCAACTTCGACAATAAAGATGACATGATGACTGGAGCTTTCGAGGATAATCAGAATGGTTTCTATTGGGATGGTAAATTGACTGATAGACATTCTTTTTACAGCAATGCTAATAATAGTTCTGATAAATCCATTATAAATACAGCTCAATCTGTAAACCAAGCTCTAATGGGTATTAAGAACAACTATCATACTAACATGGTTGATCTTAGCCGAAATGGAGAAAATGGTTTCGATGAAGATAACACATCACCTCTATTTGCATTTAAAGACTATGTAGCCAGTAAGAAACCTCTTCCTCGTGCTACGGAAATCTCAGCTAAATATCCTGCTATATTTGGTCATGAAGATGAGCGTCTATACGCTTATGAAGTACCAGGTAGTGATAGATTCGGTAACGACAATCTTGTAAGATATCGTTTCAGAAGTAGAACTGGTAAAGTAATTGATGGTGTGATTAAGAAAGATGTTGATGGAACTCACTATCTTACTGATGGTAAAACTAACGTAAGACTAGGTATGTTTGATCCACAAGGTCAAGGACAAAGAGCTGTTCCATTTACTGGTGTAAAATACAATAACGGAGTGAAAGAACCACAAAAAGAAGTAATGTACCATGGGGCTGTTATAAAACAACAACTAGGTGGTTCATTAAATAACACAGTATCTTCTAACCAATTTCAATCTGCTCAAACCAGGAATGGTTGGGAGGGTATGTCAGAGGCTGATAAATATGAACTTGGTGCTATTGGTGCTCAAATAGGTTCTGTTATTGCAGGATTTGTTCCAGTTCCAGGAGCTACTGTTGCTTCAACAGCTTTGGGTCTTGGAGGTACAGGATTAGATGCTGTAGCTAACTATAAAAAACATGGCTTCAAATGGGGTGATGTTGGTGGAACATTAGCAGGTGCAGGTTTAGACCTTGCGGCTAGTTTACCTGTATTCGGTGAAGCTGCATCGTTAGCTAAACTTGGTAAATACATAAAAGGTTCTGCCAAACTATTACAAGGTTCATTTGCTGCTATGGGAGCTTATGGAGCGCTATACTCATTAGCTAAATTCAATAATGATGAACATCTGACTATAGATGACTGGAAAAATATCGCAGGTGGTATTCAAGGTGCTGTAGCAGGTAAGCGTATGATTGACCGTCGTGTTGCGACTACAGCTAATACAGAAAACTTAATTAAGATAGATGGTAAGAATGTTCCTATTGGAGCTGAACAAGCATCTGCAATATTAGCTGCTAGTCCTAGTCAGCGTTTAAACGTAGCAAAAGAACAGCTTAAAGATAGCGGTTTTGATTTATCCAAAATAGATGTTTCAGCAGCTACAACACAAAGCTTTGTTAATAAATACAGTAGAGGTTTATTCGGTAGAAACGAAAAACCAGAAATGCCATTAGTTAGCCAAGAGAGTAACGGACGTAAGTTGATTGACTTTGACAATGCTAACTGGTACCAAAGACGCGCTATAAAGAATGTTGTGGCTCAAAGCCCTGGAATAGCTGGTGCTGAGAATTATACTATTAATAGACGTGGTCTCAATACACAGTTAACTGCTGAAGAACAAGCTCTTAATCCTGGTGCTAGAGTTTACTCAGAAAGTATTCCTGCATCACAAGGTAAGACTCGTAACTGGATGGAGAACCGTTGGAAGGTGGTTTATAATCCTGAAGCAGTAAGTAATAAGCCTACGGTAGGTCCAACACCTACAGGTCCACAAGGTTCTCTCTATACTCCAGCTATCTCTGGTGCACAACGTGCGTTACCAGTAAGTACTGGTAAGGTTACCGGTGGTTCATTGATGAGGACTAAAGATGGTGCTATGATAATGGGACAAGAAGAACCTCGTCCAGGTATAGTTGAGGATAAAGTTAGCGAGTTTGCTGGCATGGGTAAAGTATACAACTCTTTACGTAAACTTGACGGTAACAAAGACGAATCATCTGCAACAATGCTAGGTAATGTTAAATTAGGTCCTAAAGGTAAAGGTTCTTCAACTGGCGCCATTAATGACAACCATGAGATTGCTCAAGTACGTGAATCATTAGGAATCAAAGAAGGTTCTAAAGCGCGCCGTGACGTAGTAACATCTCTATTCAGAGACAACATGTCTCTTACCAAAGAACAGCAAGTTGTTAAGAATAAGTTCATGGCTACTAAATTTGCTAAAGGTAGTGTTGGTGATAAATTACAACAACAAATCTTAACTGCATACACACACAAAGCTCGTAAGGGTTTTGTTAAATTCTCATTAGGCGGCTCTGTTCCTATGCACCAAAGCGGTAATGCTATCAATATACTTGGTAGCCAAGGCTTTAAATCTGCAATAGATGGATGGAACGATTTAATAATGCCTAAGAACACTACTGAGCGCAATGACCCTTTAAATCTAGGGTTAAAGTGGGCACCAACGCAGCTTGATATAGCGAACACAGTTACAGCTGGAGGAGCAGGTCAATTCCTTTCTTCTAATGCTCAACAACTCGCAACACCACCGACGTCGGTTATTCCAGCGCAAGTTAAAGGCCGCGCTAACGGTGCACAACGTGGTAATTCAGGCATTACTTTAAACGGTCTGATACCTAAAGACTTAGATTTAAACACAGTTTCAGAACTCGGGAGAGCATTGTTTACAAGGCAACTTAACTCGCAAATTGATACACGTGTTGAACGTCCAATGATATCTGCTCCAGTTGAAACACCGGTAGCTGTTAAAGGTAACTTGTATGCTACAATGGCAGCAAATAACCAAGCGAATAGAATCATACAAGCTTCTAGGAACTTGACTTCTGATGGTATGCTACAAACCGGCGCTACACTTGATGCTAACCAACGCGCAGGACAATTAAGAATGCAAGGTGAATTGCAAAACATTGATGCTCTTAACAGAAGTGGTCAAATGGCACAACAATCACAAATGCAAGCTGCACAACAACGTAGCCAAGTTGCTAACCAAAATATACAAACTAATGCTCGTGCAACTCAAGCTGAACGTGCTGCTGAAAACGATAAATTTGGTCGTATGAATCAACCATTGGTTGACTTCTGGAAAGATCAGAATTATAAACAAGCTGCTCAAGCACAACAGGACAAGCTTTATGATACTCAAATAGCTCTTGCTAACAAGCAGACTGAGTTTTCTACAGCAATGAAACCTATGACTGATCAGCTTAATATGGTTCAGCAGAAACAACAACAGTTGGAATACAAACAACAGTATGGTGGAGGACTTGATGCTAACGAAACTAAACAACTAAATGATTTGATTAATCAAGGAAATGAGTTGAATAACAAGTTTGGTATCTATCAAGGTAGATATGGAATCAATGCATTACAGACACGTAAAAACATAGGTTATGCTACTCCTGCAGGCTTATATACAGATATTAAGAAAGAAGGTGGAGCGATTACCAACAAAACTCGTGTAGCAATACAAGAGTCTAAGGATAATGCTGCAAATGCAAGGAAGACTGCCGAAATACAGCAAGAGACCATCAAATCTGATGCTGATAATGAGACAAAAAGGAACTTGCAAACAGCTAAGCAAATAAGTGATTTAATAATGAAAGCTTTAAGTTAATATGAAAGTAAACACAGTTAAACTACAGGCTGGTGGGTATATTGCCTACCAGCCTACACCTATGGTTCCACAGCAGCAAGCTCAACCACAACCAGTAGAGCAGCAACAACAGCAGCCTCAAGAAGGAGAAGGATATTTAGATAAAAGCATACTTGAGAAGATGCTTGGAAAAGGTATTACGACTGATGTTATGCAATACTCTCAACAATTACAATCAGCTTACGAACAATATCAGAACATGTCTGAGTTCCAACGTAATTCTTACAAAGGACGTCAACTAAGACAACTTCTTAAGGGCGATTTAGGCCAGTTAAATGGTTTAATGCGTGCTAAGGATGCTTTCGATCAATCTGTTAATAACGCTAAAAGTAATGATGCGCTTGATGAAATAGCTGTTAGTGGCCAAGGTATGGTAGTTCGAAATAACGAAACAGGAAAGATAGATTCAGTATCTTTCGGAGATTTTGCGAAGAACAAAGAAAAATATACAGCGCTAACTAATGCTCAGTTAGCTGAGCAACGTGAATACAATAAGGACCTTATAAATAATAGTACAGTATTCTCTATACTAAACTATGGTAAAGGTATGTCGAAAGTACAGGAAGAAGTGTTTAAGATCGTTGGAACAATTGGACGTACAAGTTCAACTGTTGCTAACGGTAGCTTCTCAAATGGTGATGCACAGGATGTTAAAGAACTTGCTTCAGCTGCACGTGCAGGCATGTTCAAGATTAAAAGTGGTGAAAGTATGGAAAGTAATAGCAAACAAATAGAAGC
Source organism: Iodosphaeria phyllophila (assembly GCA_025802455.2). NCBI lineage: Eukaryota > Fungi > Ascomycota > Sordariomycetes > Amphisphaeriales > Iodosphaeriaceae > Iodosphaeria > Iodosphaeria phyllophila. The sequence goes on along the minus strand of JAOYMO020390169.1, from coordinate 4,666 downwards.
TGCACAAGCCGCTATGTGGGTTGCATTATCTGCAAACTCTAAATCTGTGTTACGTGCACGTGCTGCGACTATGACAGACTCTCCAGGAGATATTGATAAATATGCATTACGTATGATGGCTGATTTACTTAGTCCACATACAACGGTATCAACAAGCAAAACATATGACGAATCAATGACTCGTGGTGGCCAAGCAGCGAAGGTTGCAGCTACTAAGATGGCAAATTGGGGTCCATATGGCATGGCATTCTCTATGGCTAACGATACAATACCTTTATCACAAATAGGTCCGCAAGGAGTTAAGATTGATGGATTTGGCTCAGCCATACCTGTTGAAGCTTACACTTCTAAAGATAACACAAGAACACCTCTGGCTAATGCTGCCAAATTGAATAATATTACGTATCTTAGCAAAGCGTTTGTTGCTAACGGGGATAAGGTAGATCCGAATCTAACTGTTATTACAGGTGATGCTTACGTTACTGAGTTACCATACACAGTAGACGAGAACGGTAATTACAAGATTGATGAGGCTGGTTCTAAACAAGTTGCAGAATACACTGAAGCAAGGAAACAAATGGGCAACATAGATCCAGCAACTGATGCAGCACTTAGAGACAAGTTTGGAGTGAACAACTTTAAAACTGGTAAGTTTGTAGTTGCAGAAGCTGTATCTTATGACGGTAGCTTCTTTAGTAGCCGTGATAATAAATATTATGATGAAGTATCTGGTGGAGAGAAGAATGCTGTAGGTGAGATTATCGATCCTAAACACAACAGTGTACATCATGCCTTATGGCAACAAAATGATGCTCATAAACACTTAATATTTATTCCAGCTAAGAAACAAGCTACATGGAATGCAATGGATGGTAACAATGCGAAAATACCAGAAAACCTATACAACATCCAAGAAGGCTACAACCGTGGCAATGATGGAACTGTAGGTGGAGGAGGTACTCCGTATATGCAACAAAGTGCGCAACAACTAAACATGACAAGCGATAGTTTAAATAAATAAAAAAATAAATGGATACTAACAATAGTTTTGACTGGGTAGCAGTCCAGTTACAGACAGGCGGAACTCAGAACTTTGATGCTATTAATGCAATGGGTGTAGACCCTGCAAATACTACATTAGATACTCCTGAATTCTATAAGGATAAAGCGAAAATAAAAGATAGGTTCAAAACACCTGATGGTGGATTTGATGATAAAAAATTCAATGCGTTCTATGGTGATTTAGTTAAAAGCTACAATAGCTATAAGAAAGCTGATATGTCTTTAGCTAACGCTCCTACGGATTTGTTTAGTGATGATTCTATTACACGTGGTCTTGGTGTTCCTATTCGTAGGACACCAGTATCTGTGTCTTTAACTTCAAAGGATCCTTTCACAAATCTTAAGAATGCTCAAAATTCGTTTTATGGAATTACAGAAATTAACAAATGGAGTAATCCTAAAAAGAGTATAGCTGAGGTAGCGCAAGGACAAAAGGTTAGAGATCCGTTAACTGGTAAATTGTTAGATTATACGCCTGAGGATACAGGTCTATTCAATTTATATGGTTTCCTAGACGAACCGTTAGTATTAGCATCATACGACAAAGAAGTTAAAGATGCAAAAGGTAAAGTAATCCATAAGCGTGGAGAATACAAGTTTGACGAAAATGGTCTTCCATTCTACGAGAAATTGTCTGGTCGTGACATAGCTGGTAAACAGGTATTATCACGTCTTGATACGCTTACCAAAGAAGGTTCTTTCTACAACAAATATGACTTCATGGACAGTGATGACTTACAAAAGTCTATAACTGGTTCCCTTGTAAAGGCAGCTGTTCAATACGCACCACTGCTGATTCCAGGAGTGAGCACGGCAGCTACAGCTTACTATATTGCATCAGGTCTTATTGACGGTGGTGCTGAGATAGTTAAGGCTGCTGACGCAATTTTAACAGGTCCTGACGCGAAGAATGGTGCATTGTATAAATGGGCTAATCAACTTCAAGGTTATACTGGTCAATGGAAAAGTGGTGTATCAGAACACTCTAAAGAGAATTTCTTTACTATTGAAAACTTACTATCTCAAGCTGTAGATTCAGTTTACCAATTGAAATCACAGAAAGCTATTGTACAATGGCCACTTGAGTGGGCTAAATTCCAGATGGCGAAGAAACTCGGAGTGGTTGAAGGTAGCGCTGTAAAAGCGTTAGATCTTACTGACGAAGCGTCAACCGCATTACATGCACAAGCATTCAATCCAGAGAATTATGTAGCGAAATATGGTGAAACATCTCTTCGTGCTGCGGAAGCTATGTCTAAAAACATCAAGCGTCTTGAGCAAATTCAGAAATATTCAGCGTACACATCAACTGCTTATATGGCAGCTACATCTGCTGTAGGTATTTCTCAAGCTGCTGACGAAGCAGGACTTGACGCACGTGATAAAGCATTCTTATACGCTGGTTATACAGCATTACTTATACCATTGTTCAACAGTACCTACTCTCACTTCATTGAAAAGAGGATTGGTGGTTTAGATGACTTAAGTAGGAATATCAATTCAGCATTAGCTGTAGAAGCTAGAACATTACTTCCTGCTGCCACTGCACAAGCAGAAAATGCAGTTGCTGAGAATACAGCTAAAGGTGCTGCTATGGGTATGTTAGCTAGAGGTAAAGAACTTGCACAGAAAGTTGTAGACCGCATTGGTAATATGGATGCTCGTGGTTATTTAGCTTCGATGGCAACAGAAGGCTTTGAAGAGATGACTGAGCAATCATTACAAAATGCTCTTCAACTTATCTATAATGGTTTTTCAGCTATCGGTATCAAGTCTACACAAGATGACGTTAAGTTCGAAAGTGATCCCATGGCTATTGCTAAGGATATAGCTCTTAACGGTATCGGTGGTGCATTAGGTGGTGCAATCTTCCATCTTGCTGATCATCCTTACACATCTGCCTTTAAAGGCAATCACCTACGTGATTATGTGATTGAAGGATACGGACAACAGGTACGTGAGAGAATACAACAAATGAAATCAGATGGTGCATTTGGTGACAAAACACTATCTATAAATCCTCTTTTGGACGAGAATGGAGTACCTACAGGCGCTTATCTTCCTGTGAATAAGGATAATCCAATGTCACAGAATGACTTCATTGCAGACCGTATAAACGCTAATCTACTTAACTTAGAGAAGCTACGTGAAGCATATGACATGCAGAATCCAGCTCAAACAATTGAGAACAAAAATAAATTCTATAATGGTATCGTAGATACAAAAAGTGATACCGACTTACATCGTCAACTTTACGAGACTCAAGCAGAAATGTTTAAGCTTGGTATGGATATTCAATCTATATCTGATCTTGGTAAAGAAGATAACGAAACAATGCTTAAAAAGAAAGCTGAGTTAGCTATTCTTAAAAAGAAACTTGAGTATCTTCAAAGTGACGAGTCAATAGATGAGTTCTTCAGTCAAGGTTTGTTTAATATCAGAAGTGATATTAACTCAGCATTTGGTGTGAAGAACAGAGAGTCTATTGCCATGGAATTGACATCGACAGCTTATAAAAGACTGACTAAAGGGCAACAAGACAAGGTCGATGAAATCTATAAGAACTACGTTAATGATCCAGGTGAAAATGGATTGATGGCGCAGCTGACTAAAGCTCACGGTGAGTACAAACACTTTGATGGTGTTATGGAAAGCAAAGGTCATTACAAAGAAATGGACTTATTCAAAGAGTCTATGGAGCACCTTAAGAAATACATAGTTACTATCCCTGATCCATTCCCTAAAGAAGGTGAAGATGCTGGTTATGCTATGGGTGAGACTTATAAATTCACTGCAGATTATCTATCTAAGCTTGCTGGAGTTAAATATATTCCTGATCATATCTTTGATCAAGTGAAGAATGGTATAGGAGCAATTGCTTCTCATGAAGCAGGAGAAATCCTAAATGCTTTAAGCATGAACCCCGTTACTATGAAGAAGCAAGTAAACACTGCTTTAAAAGGTGACTTAGGTAATTCATTTGTACAGGAATATGTTAGAAAGTTGCTTGGAGATGCTGAATACGACCAATTAATCAACTCTAAAGAGTACAAAGATATTGTTGACAATATCGCTCCTTCATCTAACTATAGTACTCTAAAAGTACTTAAAACGCTATCTCAAATACATGCTAGTCAAGACTACTCTAAGTACATTGAACAAAAGCAAATAGTTGAAGAACTTGAGCGTGAAAACCAGGAAGAGCTTGATGAAAAGCTATATCTATATGCTATAGGTGAAATAGACAAGAAAGACCCTTTATTGGCTCAATTCGATCAGATTGATGGTTTATTCGATCATATTGACGAGTTAATTGCTGATAATCAACTTGATGATAACTGGGCTCAATTCTTTAGTTATGATGGACTACAGCGCTTTGTTGCAGTTAGCCATATGATTAAGACTATCGGTCGTGAGATAGGTATATCTGAACGTGACGGTCTTTATGAATCATTCAACTACAACAATATCTACACAAGAATGTTAACTGAAGGTAAGTTTGAAACCGTTGGTGAAGAACTAGCTTCTCATACGCTAAATAATCTTGATGATAGTAGTATCATTCAGAGCATGGATGCCGTTGACAACTTTGATAAAGAAAGAT
>JAOYMO020389203.1:0-25408 GCA_025802455.2 Iodosphaeria phyllophila | reverse complement strand
CCCCCCCCCCCCCCCCCCCCCCAAAAAAAAAATCAAAACGCGCCACGAAACGCCTCCCTTCCTTCTCCCCCATAACACACACGCACACACACACACGCGCGCGCCTATGACCGTTGAAAACCCTGATCCCAGACCGCGCCCATACTCCGTCCTAAACAGCAGTGATAGATGTCCCAGCCTCAACGTCGCTACCGCATGACAGGCGGCTTATTAAGCATCACGCTAACACTCTCTCTCGCGTTGACGGTATTCCACACACTTTCCCTGCCGCCCCTCCTCCACTCATCACCCGAGGTCTCCGTCCCAGCACCCCTGACGGCTTCACCCATGATGACGTCAAGATCGCGGTTCTGCGAGCTGAGCCAATCTTTGATGAAGGTAGCCGGGTCGGCAGCCAAGGAGGACAGGAAGTCGTGCTTGGCTTTGGAGACCTGGATGGCTTGGACGAGCAGACCAAGCTGGTCATCCATGGAGGCAACTTCCTTAAGCTTGATAGCGTAGTTGCTGTTGTTAAGAAAGGCGAGCATCTTCTCGCGGAGGAGCTCGTCGACGGGGACGCGGATGTCGTAGACGGTGGGGTGAGGGTCTTTGTGGAAGGCTTCGTCGACGCGGATCGTGTAGGTAAGTTGCACGGGAGGGAGGGGCTTGAGGTGCGGGTTGACGTAGAGGTTGAGAGAAGGGATGGTGCCTTTTTCCATGTTGAAGGCCTGTGAGAATGAGGTTAGCTTACTTGAGTTTGGCTGTAGGTGAATGATATGATATGAATCGTTTGAAAGAATAATAGAGAGAAAGATGACAAACGTACTTTCGACATCAGCTCATCACAGCGAAATGTACGTTTCTCATCGTCTTCCTGCAGGCCCATAAGCTTGATATAGTCCCATAGAGCCATGACGACGTCTTGCCGGGTAGCCTCGGATCTGTCGACAATATCCTGCAGTTCCGGGCTGACGGCATAGCGTTCGGGATCCTCGTGACGGTGTAGGTTGAACGTGATATTCATGTTTTCGTCGCCGCTTCTCTTGAAGCACAACTCGTCAAACCCAGAAGCCGCAGGAAGATTGGCAGAAGACCCGGTCCGCTCAAGCTTCCTCCACTCCACGTTCTGATCTAGACCTTTGCGGTCGGCGGGGAAGTCCACCGTGATGGCCTTGAAGAAGTGCGAGAACCTGTGTTTTTGTTGTTGTGGCTCGGAGCTGCCTTCCGTGTCATTATCATTGTTATCGTCCGTCCCGTTGCCATCTTCATCGTCGAGCAGTCTGCCCTGGATCTTGACGCGGTACGTAGGTTCGAGGTTCGAGCTAAAGTCAAAGGTATCTACGTTCAGACCGCTACCTTGCCAGACCTGATCCTCCACCGTGTTAGAGATCCATATACGAAGAGTTTGCCATCTCTGTCAATGTCACCGCCATAGCGTCATAGTTAGTCTCCCAGCCTAGCGTGTAAAGCGATCGAGAAGCGGTCGAGACGCGGGATCCTTGACCATCCATACCTTCGAATTACGAGTAACCGAGTCCACCATATCCAGGCGTTTCTTCGTCATGGTAGCATCTAGCTCCCTCTCGAACCGACGCAAGTCGCGATAGCGCTGGCCTATGTCGCCAATGACACACCCGTCGATATCCTCCGGCAGGTTCTTGTCAGTCGGCTTGCGACTCCGCCGCTTGGCCATCTCCACCTGGATCGCCGCCTGCTGCTGCTGCTGCGCGATCTGCGTCTGCGTCAGCGGCACCGAGTGGTGTGGACCTTGCGACATCATTGGACCTGTGGAAAACAACGTCGAGGAGTTGTTAGCTGCTACGAAATATATTTAAGAAGCAACGAAAGCGGCACTCGCGAGACAGGCTACGCTGGCAACCCGAAAGATAAAATAGGAAGAAAATAGAAAGGAAACCCGAGTATGGAACGAATCAACAAATCATCCACGACCCGTACGACTTTGGCAGTTGAAAGTTTCCCTGGGTTCGAACCGATAAATAGATAGCTATGCCGATACCGGTTTGCTACCATTATGGGATGGGAGGCTAATCGGAGCTAGCTCTGCCAGCCAGTCACCCCAAGGTCCGCCGCCTCTTCCCAGCCTTAAGTGGAGCTCCCACGCGACGACCATTCCCATTTGCCGCCGTGTGGGGAACCGGCCGGGAGACCTGTCATGATTGATCGGATCGGATACATTGAGGCTAGGCAAGGACGGACGGGCGGCTTTCCTGTCCAGCCCGCGCGGCCTAGGAGGGTAAGACGCGCTGGGTGACACGTGTGTGTTGGTGGGGGGAGGGGCAAAAGTCCGAAGTCCAGGCCTAAAGCATCACAAGAAGCACGAAACACAAGAAGCAACAGCCAGCAAAAAAAAAAACCACCAGAAAAAAACAAAACAAAAAAAGTTGAGGTGGAGAGCAGTAGCGACTCACCGATGCCTCCGCGACGCGGTCCGCCGTGCGATGCCCTCTGCGGCGGCATCTGTTGCGTCGGGTATTGCCGGTAGCCTGGTTGCATCGTCGACATGTTGCGATGCTAACTTTTAGGTTTCGCGCTTTTTATTTTGTTTTTCCTTCACTCGGCTGCCTAGTTGGAGGTTGGAATTGCGATGGATGACTGGATTTGGATTGGTGTGGGGAGACACGCAAACTGGCAGCGCAACGAATTGGAGCTCGCGATCGGTTTGCCCGTTCAATTTTACAGAGCCGCAATGTGAAATTTCGATGCGACGCGTTTGCTGCGAAAGATGTCGGTTCAATCGGCAGGTGTGGCTTGAAGGGTGCGAAGGTGAATAGGACGCCACAATGGGGCGTTGATTTCCACTGCCTTCCTTGACTTTGCAGCAATCGCTGTTACCCCGGTTGATCAGACCCGCTCCAAGGCTCACGATCCAAGAGTCAAAGCCCCCTCCCCCTTTGAAATCGCAAACCGCGGATCGCGATGTGAGGTAGTCTCAATCATGACTCCTCCAGGAAAGGGAGGAGGTAATGATCGGGAGCTAGTGGCCGAGGGACGGCGGAAGACCGACAGAACTAGGGAACACTCCCGCAAATGGAGCCCCTACGCTAAGTTATAGAAGTCGCAGGCTTCTACTAGCCTTGAGTCCCACAACATACGAAGCGTAGGTGAACTAGATACCGAAATCCTTCACTTCTCTCCACTTTCTTTCAAAGTCCCGCTTATAAGCTTCCCAAAAACCATCCCAATTTCTTCCCCACAAACGCCAATCTCAACCCCCACTCCCCCGTCTTCACCGTGGTCTTCCTCATGGAATTCGAAGTCGAAGGCGGCTTCGGGGAACGGCGAGGTGGTGAACCGAAGGTAGATTCAATGCGCGCATGCGCTGCACGATTGCTTCGAGAGGGCTGGGTGGAGGGAGTATGTGTGGGTGCCGCGGGAGCAGGATCAGGACGCGGATGGGGTCTGCAATCAGGTGTTGGACAACATGGAGGAGGGGATGGGATTGGGTACCCAGGCGGTGACCTTTGTCGGTACTTGTCGGGAGACTCCTATTTGAGGGTTTCATTTTGTGGTCTGGGCTATGGGAAGCCTCAAGATATGGTCTTATTGGAATTGCGTGTTAGTGCTGCGATCATGAACATCACTCTATCTAGTTCTACTCAAGGAAGAGATTTCTTGGCATTGTATTTTCTTAGCGACGGCAAAGTGAAACACGCTTGGAACGATGATCATATAATAAGCTTTCACATTCAATATGCAAGCTAGGTAAGGACTCAATTTGGTTGCAAATAAACCCATTCAAATGGAAAGAAAAAGATGATCCTTCGACCTTTTTTTAATCACATTCTTGTCGAAAACTTTCCATCCAGCCCTGCTCATAATCTAATTACCTCGGTTGAAATAGTAGGCCTCGCTGCTCCTCTTCCATATGATGTATCAAACAGAACAACAGAGGTAACAAAGCCCCATTTGCATTCAACATAACATATTGCCCTACAAGGGATATGGATACAAGAAGGCGTGGTCGAGCAGATATCACCGCCATCCCTTGTGATGTAGACCTGAGAAACACACATCGCAACGCAGTGTGTTACCCTCCCAAACGCTGATTACCTGTACCACTACAGAGAAATATGGTCAGTAAAGTGTCCAACTACGCATCCGCTCAAAAACATAGCTGTCAATGCTGACATAGTTCAGGACTCACCCGTTGTTCTGCTACCTCTCCAGCCTCTCTCGGAGCCTCGTTACAGTTGGTGACCTCCATACTCCAATAGCCTTTCCTTGTCGCCCTCGTTTTTCTCGCGCTTGTTCCAGCTTCCTCAGTTCGTCTTTGGAAATCAAGTCGAACGAAACTTCAAATCTTACTTTCCTTTTGCTTTTTTTGCCTGCCCGAGAATGATGGATCGAAACTTTGGCAATGCCGCGTTTCGGGCTTGTTACGTTATCCTGCATCCATTTAAACATAGGCTCCAATTCTTCCAGTTTTTGAACCGACCCCTCGAGTGCATTTTGTCCTTCTAGTAAATTCTGCGTTTTGACGTTACTGATGTCGGCTCCGGGCCGATGAGCAGCCTCGGAAGATGTTCCAGGCTTGATATCTACTGTGACGCCAGGGGCGCGGACTTCCAGTCGCTTGCGATGCGATTCCAGATTTCCATTGCTGCCTCTTATGTCGCCGATTGCAGGCGCGGACACGGCCAGGCCTGCAGCTTACAGCAGGACAAGTAGGTTTGTAGAACGCATGGCTAACGAATATGCGGTGGCTTGATTGAGCGAGGACCGGCCTGCAAGTCAACGGCTGTTGGTAAGAGGTTGAAGCAGCTGAAAATGAGGCTTGGGGTGGTTGTATAGCTAAGATCGAGAAAAACAAGCAATGGTTAGGACATTCCGTCCGAGTGTGCCACCGCGAAATACGTGAGAAGGTAAAGAACAAGATACCGCGGAGGCCAGGCCTGACGACGTGACTTATAAGCTGAGCGATGCGGAGGGAGATCGGTGAGGGGGCACACTGGGCAACAGCCTATCCCAAATACCCATCGGGTGAGTTATTGCCTCATGTGGGTTCTGGCCTGTACAATGAAATGTACCGATATTCTCGGGCGTCATTTCTCTTGCGACCCCACTGGACTTACGGCGTCTGGCCCAGCCCAGATCTTAGAGGAAGCTCATGTAGAGTGAACCTCTGTTTCGAGGTCCCGCACCGCGTGGCAATACCATGTCAGAAGACGAACCAGGAGGCTAGACATGCCCTCGCGAGATTTCTGATACGCGTCGAGCTCCGGCGTTCTGTCTGTCATGCCTTGGAAGGTGGAGAATCAGGTCGATACCGATACGTCCTTATGAGGATTAGGCCACCTACCCTACGTAGCAGCACCGATTCTTTCTATGGACTCATGCAGCTTACATTCGCCATTAGTCTTGAGAAAATGCCGAAAGACTGAATTCTGAGAACTCGTGGGCACTCAGCAGTGAAGGCGAACACTGACCATAGCATGCCATAGCAGATGATGATGGCAGAAGTCAAGAACCTGACGAAGCAGTGTCGAAATTTGTTGAATCGAGCGGCTTCTGGACGGTTGGCAGAGGTTTCTGGTCTCGCCACGCTCACCAATTGATGCACACGGGTCATATGCGCCGGTATGTGTTGCGGGCAAGGTATTCATAGCGATGTAGAAAGATCCTGGGGTCCGATCTGTTGTTCGTAGAGTCGTGACCAGTCCAGAAACCCCTCTATTACACGATACGGAAAAGATCGGTATGAGGAGGCCGAGTAGCATTCTTGGCATGCGGGCATATCTGTTCTGTTGCAATGGACTGCAATGCATGCCAGGTCTTAGACCGATTCTTGGCCCCTCTGGATCCCCTCTCGCTTCATGAGGGGGTGTCTCAATGTGAGCAGAGGGTCTTTGCGTCTCGGTCTGGAGGTCCAATGACACTGTGGCAGCTGGTTAACTCGTCCTCTAGATTTGTAAACTTGTAGGAGAAATGGATACAGGTTTGGGAGACAAACTGTGTCCTTAGCTGCTAAACTCAAGTGCCAGGACCATGTTATTTTAAAGGGGGTTGAGAATAGAGGCCCTGGACTAGAGCTGCTATAGTACTGCAGGTGCAACAGCGCCCTTGGTTCGCAAGCCTTCAATTGCTGATACCGTATTGCCCACCACACCAATACTACATTCCCGAAGCGGTGAGGCCCATAGCACAGGAACTCTGCGGCTTGCTGGCACGCCGAGGTTGGATCAGTTACAATAAACCTGAAAAACTGACCCATAGTACAGTATTGGTCGTTTTACTACCAAACCTGATCCGGGCGTGAGGTGGGGAGGGATATCAGGTGATTTCTATTGCCGGTAAACGACCGACCTGGCCGTACCGTTTACTGTCTATGGCACCGATATCACCGTGCCATGTGTAGTGAAGTAGAGTGGTTCCAAGCCAGAGACAATGCGTTGCAGCCCGATGAACCAAAATGGATAATCGATATTCCCGAATGTCTCCACCGTCCTACGCGCCGGAGAGTTTTGTCTGCAGCCTAGATCGGGCAGCAACAGGGCTGTCGTGGTTGCGATGAATGGGAAGGATTGGAATTTAGGGCCAGCACCAAGACTGATTGATATCCAGTCCAAAAAGAAGCGGCGCGACTTACGCAAATGGCGCCTCCGAACCAGCTGCTTTGCCTGCGTACTCTTGGTTCGTTTTCCGGCATGAGAAGAAATGTCACCGTCTGGCTGCTATGTTCAATCTACTCGAAAATGTCGAGGAAGAAAACCTAGCAATCCATGGGTTTTCGACTTACGTCTCCACGTTTCTGTCCCTCCTCCTCCTGCACCCCCCTTTCTCTCTTAAAACGTCGCATCCAACTCCAGATATCGTCCTCCTTCCCCGGACCAAAATCAGTCTTCGTAGTTCACGAACGATCCTGTATCGAACACCAAATGACTCGCACGCAGGATAAGCTCGCTAAAGACTCAATTAATTCAACCGTCAACAATTGTGCATCCGAGCCGCAGACACCAGCGTGCTGAGCAGATAGCCATCAATCATGCTAACAGTTTTTCTATTCACGCGTACCCTTGAGCCCTTGTGTTGCTCTATGCGAGCAGTGGTTTCTCATGTGATATTGGAGCGGAAATATACCAGTAAATACTATATATATATACTAGTACTAGAGTGAACAATACCAGTACACCAACGGTACGAGACGACACTCTGAACAGCCGTTCCACCAGAGCTAGAATGCTTTCCAGTCTGTCTACACATCAGAGACCATCGCAGTCTCGCCTGTCTATCTTCCGAAGCGTGCGCAGCATAAGCGCTGAAACCACAACCAGTACATCCCACACCCACATCACGCGAAGTCACCCACGCTTCCTCCAAACCCAAGCTGAACGGACCTTAAAACACGACTGAACCGAGCCCACTCAGCATACAAGAGCACAGAAAACCCCAGATAACATGCACGACCCTTCTGGCTCAATTCTCAAGCCTACGTACTGTGATAGTCCCAGGCCAAAAGAACCCCGACTTCAAAAAAAAAAAAAAAAAAAAAAAAAAGACAAGAAAACACAACTAAACCCCTCCCCACAAAAGAAGCCCTCCGCCCTATGTAATGTACGGTAAATCGCCAGCCTAACCCTATACACCGGAACCCGCTCGCTCGCCTGCTTTCTTGCGTTCGCTTTTCTTCTACTTCCATTCCTTGCTTCCTATCTTCGTTCCTTTCTGTGGCTTTGTCTTCCTTCCTTGTTTCTGCCTCTCGCACGTTCTATTGCCCATCTGGGGAGTCTTCCCTCCATCCGTGCGGAATCCGTCCATTCAGCCATCGCTCAAGCAAGTTTGTCCCGTCCTATCCCATCCCATCCCATCCATCTATTTCCGCCACGTCTCGATTCAAACTCGGAGATCGATTCTGATTTATGCAAGCAAAAAAATATAAAAACGAAGGGAAAAAAGAACTTGAACCTGGTGTTTGTCTCGAACATCAACCGCATCTACTCTGCAGTGCGCCGATTCGCGCACTCTTCCATTTCCATTTCTCAAACTCAACACCTTCTTGCTTTCTCGCTTTCTTTCCCTGCGTCCGACAACCGTCAACGAGAACCCCGCCCTGTACCTCAAGGCGTCCCGCTGTCCTCCGTCTGTACCCTACCTACAATATAGAGCAGAGCAGAGCAGAGTGATTGTAGACTTCCCACTCTAGCCCAACCTCAAGAATCTTTCATCTTTCTTTCTTTCTTTCTTTAAAAAGAAAAAGAAGAAAAAGCGAAATAGGGAGCAAAGAAGACGTCCGGCCTGCTGTTCCTGGCCCCCCGCCGGTAGCCTGAAATTAGAAGAAGAAAAACAACAACAAACAAAAACAAGAAGTTCTAGCCTGCTCTCCCTGCCTGTCTTCTCTCCCTTTCTTATCTCTCCTAGAGTAAAGAAACCCCCTAGAGTGCGGGGCCGTGTATAGGATATGGGGTGTGTGTAATGTGATGTGGGGCCAGGCCCAGTTTTATTCGCAGGTGAGAACGGTACTGTTTTCTCTTTCCTACGCCTTCTGGGTTTGATCTTGGGCTCGCTTAACGGTACGGTACGATGGAACCGATTCCATCTCGAACAAACCCCCACAGTCCCCACAGCCACCCCCACGTTCGAAATCCTCACCTCACCTGGCCTCAAAACGCCGGACCCAACCCCTGCTTACTCTGTCTCTTACTAAACCGATGGTGCCGCTTCGTCTCCTTCTCCCTCTCCTTAACGCCGCCCTCCCCACCTCCACCATCCAGTCCGAGGCTAACCTGGCTCTTACTCAGATGGGACCTCTGGGTGGTGTGATTCCCCACGAACGTGCTCGCCGGGCTGGACATGGACGAGGACATGTCAGCGAACCCGGCATCGCTGGCGTAGCCGCCGGGATTGCCGGCGCCGCCCATCATGGCGGACTGCGACAGGGCCATATTTTTGGCTTGCTCGAGACACTCGAGCCACTCGTCGGCGGTCGGACGCGAGGGGTCGAGGGAGTTGGCCGGGCGCGCCTCTTCAAAGGTCCAGTGGATGCCGTGCTGTGGGTTTATACGTAAGCTTCTTTTATTTTTATTTTTATTTTTGAAGAAATTATAAGGTTTTGGGGATCACTTCATGAACACACCCACTACCGTAGGGAACCCTAAACAAGAAATACCCCCCCCCCAAAACAGGGATATGAACGAGAAGATGAAAAAGAAAACTCACCACATCCACAACCCAAACCACCACCCCCTTAGCATCCCTCTGCACCCTCCACCTTGCATCAGGTGCGGTAAGCGAAATGTCCTGCTTAGCCTTCTTCTCCTCGCCCCCCGCGGGTGCCAGCACGATGCGCCCCGCTGACGTCACCATGACCAGCCTCGCGCGCTTCTTGGTCGTGCTCCCGCCGAAGAAATGCCTTAGCTTGCCCGCGCCGCCCGACGACGGCTCGCCGCCGTTCTTAGCGTGCGGACTGTTGGGGATCGGCGCCGATAGCACCATGAGGTCGCCCAGGCGCAGGATGCGCTCGTTCGGGCGCGTCAGCACGGGCGACCACTCGATATCGAGCTGGGAGGGCGGAGGAATGTCGGTGACGAGGCGGCCGGGGTTGGTGCGGCCGGCGCCGTTGTTATTGTTGTGAGTATTGTTGTTGTTGGGTTGGTCGTGGGAGGAGGGGACTTGTTGATTCGGGTTCAGGTTCGAGGAGGAGGTATGGTTGTGGTTGTTAGGATTGATAGCGGGGGAGCCATTGAGCTGAATGATTTTGGGTTCGTGAGAAGGCGGGAGGTAAGGACGCAGCCGAGGGGTTTTCATCCTCCAGAGCTGCTTGCCGAAGGGTTGGCCGTCGAAGAATTGGTGGTTCTTGATGTGTTCGATGGTAAGGCGGGATGAAGGGTCGAGGACGAGACAGCGCTCGACGAGATCGCGGGCTGCGGGAGGGAAACCCGGTGGAAACTCGTATTCGAGGTTGACAATCTTCTGAAAGGTGAGGTACTCGGAGGCGGCTTTGAAGGGCGGGCGCCCCGCCAGCAGTTGATAGATAATACAGCCAAATGCCCATAGGTCGCTGGCTTTGCAGGCGCTCTTGCTGGTGAGAAGTTCGGGGCTGACGTATTCAGCCGTCCCGACAAAGGAACTGGCGCGGTCGTGGTGTGAATTTATGTCACGATGAGAGGAGGAAGAGGAGGGGTCGGTCATGTTGTCGTCTTTTCGGTTGGATGATTGTTGCGCTCGCGGGTCAGGTAGTAATCGGGCTGTGCCGAAATCGGTGATTTTCACATGCAATTGGTCGTCCAGTAGCACATTTTCGGGTTTAAGATCACGGTGAATCACGCCCCTTGAATGCATATACTCCACCGCATCGAGAATCTGGGCGCCGAAGAAGCGCGAGCATTCTTCGTCAAACGTGCCCGTCTTTTTCAACACACCCAAAAGCTCGCCACCACTACATAGGTCGAGCACATAGTACAGCGATGCTTCATCCTGAAAGGTGTAGTAAAGGCGCACGATACCCGGATGTTCCGTGAGGCGATTTAGCGTGTCCTTCTCGATATTCACGTACTTGATCTTTTTCTCCTTGATAATGTGTTTCTTCTCCAGGACTTTCACGGCATATTCCTTGAGCGTCTGACGGTCCGTGGCAAAATAGACAGTACTGTAGGAGCCCTCACCCAGAACACATCCGAAGGTAAAGTCACGTACGCCCTTCTTAACCGATTTCATGATGGGCCTTCCGTTAGCATCGACCCGATCCGTCTTTTGCATCCCCACAGCCGCGCCTCGGTCCTTCCACTCTTCGCTGCCAATCGTACCAGGCATACCCGGAACCATACCCACGCGAGGCTCAGCAACCACGGGAACGCCCTGTATCGTCGAATATCCACCAGCGATTCGACCCTTGGAGCTCCTCCTTGATGGTGGTGGTGGTTGTTGTGTTGGAATGGAATTGTTGTTGTTATTGTAAGTCCTGTCCCGGTGACTCGTTTCTCTCGATAGGCTAGCGGGATTTGGTGAATAGACTGGATTGGATCGCGTTGACGGATTCGATCTAGACTCGGACCGATGCACCATTCCATATGCCGAGTTCCTTGACGCCGAGGACTGTTCAGTTCTTGTCGGATCCGTCCGTAGAATATTGTATGAATTCGCGGCTTGATCCCGTTCCGCCGCCGTATACAAGCCTGACCCAGGCCGTGACGAGGGATTCGAATACGCGTGTTGTGGTTGGAGATCATGGTTGGGTGAAGGGATAGGTGGTTGACTTGAGCTCGGCGATTGTTGTTTGGGCTGACTTTGACTTTGATCTTCTGATAGCCCTTCCCCTTGTAGTTGCGTCTCTGACTGTCGTCTCTCCGCCTGTATAGAATCGATCGTCAGGCGCGTCGATTGTCGGGATAATGAAGCCGTATCAGCATCTCCCGCCGCCGCAGGGGCCGCCAGATACGACGCACTTCCCGTAGCATCCCCGCGGTCATCGGTGCGTTCGCGCTCGGTCGACGGTTCTCGCGATGGGCTCGAGATGGCATCATCGGGATTCGCGATTCGGAGCCCGCCGAGGACCCGCGACAGGCTGATGTCGTTGCTCATGGCTTTCCCTTTCCACTTTTCCCTTCCCCAGTGAAACTGGATATGTAATAATAAAACCCCGATAAAGAGAATGCTGCAATAAAACAAATTGAAATAAAGCTTGCGAGTAGTCCCGAGCGCCGACAAGGACTAGGACCTGAGTAGATAGTGTTCTCTTCCCCTGCGATGGAGATTCCGCCTCGTCGCTTTTTAAGAAGCCCCGGTTATTAGGTAGGTAATCACGTCTTGCCGCCCCAGGAACGGGATCCAGGGACAGCGGATGGAGACACACTGCTGGCTGTACGGGTTGTGACTCCACGAAGCCGAGCAAGCAGAGATCCTCTCCTACATCACATGTGGGAGTGACACGCATACACATAGACATGCGCGATGCCAACCAAGGGGCCTTGTCGTCGGCGGTGTCTGGACCTGCTCCAACCGGTAAAACTGCTGTGGAGAAGCTTGGGGTCGCTTGCGTCTGAGAGCCGGGTAAGGTACTGGTAAAGGGGTGAGCGAGTGTGGCGCACTGAGGCTGAGCAAGGGGCTTCCTTCGAGATGCCCACGTTTTCGTTTCTTTTTCTTTTTTTTGATGTCCAAGTTTCCTTGGATTGGCTAGATGAGTTTGCTCAGCACACGACCAGGAACTACAATGACACCTCTTCGCACTTCGTTCGCGTCGGATGGGTCGTTTTAGCAGACGACAAAACAAAGAATCGAGTGCTTGGCTACCGGTAAGGACTTGGCAGGTGCTTATGGAAGAAAACAGCTTGCGTGCCGACAAGATATATGCTAGGTACAGTACGCGAAGTGCGCGAGCTCTGGTGCAGCAGCACTCATTGTGAGAACTTTTGGAATGGAACCGTTCTGGGACAGTTGTAATCGTCGATCTGTGATACAACGATTGCAGTCTACCTACACAGTACTTGATGGTTGTATCTTAAGGTCGCACTGAAAGCCGTCGCCCTTTGTTTGAGCGAGAGCACAACCTGGTTCAGAGATGGATTCTATCTGAATTCTTCATGTTTTCAGCATTTGCTGCCAAAGAGCGCAGCGCGAGCTCCTGGGTGCTGCATATTCGCTGTTGCATACGGTAGGAGTTGAATCTAGAGTCGGCACTAGACTCGTTTCTCCAGAGTACAGGATCAGCTGTTTGAAGAATTTGAGTACTTCACAGTAATTACTCAAGTCTCGCTGCTACACAGTACACAGTAATGCAACCCCAGGCAGCCAGGTGTCTGGCTGGAGTTACCAGCTCTACCTAAGCCACAATCCTTCTCTGTGAGTTGCGCCCATAATGGAGATGTGATACGACGCTTACAAAACAGCATCATCGAGTTAGACAGCCAAACGATCACTTCTGCCCACCTCTACACTCACTACAAAGTCGAAAATAGCTTCCATGGATTCGAAATGCTGTCGCATTGCCTCTTGAGCCTATGTGGAATTTAGGTCAGCAGTTCGTCATCGCTGTATCGAACGATATTTTTGTTCACGAGCTCTCTCAGTTCGCGAGCCTCAGCCACACAGCGACGACGCTTTTAAGAATCCTGTTCGCTTCGCTATCGAGGCTCACAGATCCTCTGTACTGTGTGGGACAAAATTCAAAATGAGTTCACCTTTTGCCGTATCTGGACACTGCACCCTTCTCGCATTCCAAACTACCTCTCGCAGATAGGCTAATGAACTGTGAAACCAAATGCATCCGACTCGTCTACGAAGCAGTCTGCCGTACTTTCTACAGTGACTACCAGTATCAAACCGTACACGGGTGCGTTTCTGCGGATCACCGTATTCTGTAGGCTTTCACCGCCTTAGTGGACACCGAATCCGGCAGCTAGATATCGAAGCTACACGGTCAGGCGGAAAAAATTCATCAAGCCAATAATCGGGGTGGGATGCGTCCTGAACAGTTGCTGCGAATCTCAAACTGCGTTTATGCAAGAACCGGGGGTGAATCTGTCAATTTCCGTGCAGAACCCCATGTCCGAGCAATGTGTTTAGACAACACCCACTACCTTGGGACTCACCGATTTACTCTCATTAAGTTACTGATTTTGTAGAAGCTCTAAAAGCTCTCGGAAGGGCACATGAGTCTATTGCGTAGTGTGTAATAAAGACATCTTTCTTCAAGCTGCTGTCAAAGGCTGCTGTAAAAGGCTGCTGTAACTTTTCTGAGAGATAGGAAACCTATCATCATTGTACCTTGGGATATCCGGTTACATTGTGAAGCTCATCATCAGCTTCACTGATGTCGTACATAAACTGTCAAATAGCGTGTGGCTCTGGTGGCTTGGCCCCCAAGTATAGGCCCCAGGCAGTCACGCTCGCCACACGCTCGCAAGGATGCGAGCGACCGTTTTATTACAGATTTGGCCGAATTGGCCTTCATCTGCTTCTACCAATCTAACACACTTTCTGGCTAATGATCATTTGCATAAACGTGCCCTAACGTTATCGGGGCTTTTGTGCGGAGTGACCCAGCCGCAGAGTGCCTTTAATAGCTGTCATAAAGGCACAAAAGGCAATCGGTCACCGCTTTCAAGGTACATATAAGTGGCATGTAATTAGTCAGATAGTCTTCTCTCCCTTCTTCAACTATCGACCCGTTACCACCACACCATCGCATTGCAATGGAACCTGAATTGGTGGTTTACTATACCAAAAACAAGAGCTTCAGTTTTTTTTTTCCACAGAATGAAGACGTTTTTCCGGCGGGTTCAGAAGCCATTAGCTCTCATAAAGTTTAACAACCATGTGAACTCGGTATTTTCCCCACACGGGCAACCTATTGTCGTGAGCTTTGAACGTGAATGCTAGCCCAGAGCGAATATTCCCTTGACTGCGGAGAGACTTCGGAACACTCGAATTTAAGATGGCCTGAAGTCCGTTCGCAACCGCTGGGGGGGAGGGGGGAGGGGGGGGGGAACCGAAACCTAGAAGAAGGGAGAACTCTCGGAATAACAAGCCGCTGCGTCGATTGTGTTTACAGATTAGAACGGTGCTTGTTAACAAATCTTTGACGCAAGTTTGGATTCAGGGCATGCGACTGCCCCCAAGGCGAACGTCACGTTCGCACTTGCCGACTACCGATATTAGTTTTACTGTATGAAGTTTCAATGCAGGGACATGCTTTGCGTGTTGGCCCCTTCCGAAGCTGCTCTCTATGTAGAGCTTTAAGTGAATCTACTCAGACAGTATTTCGTAGGGGACACAATACAGTACTTCCAGTATCGGAATGATACCTAAGCAGGAGAGGATGGTAATACCAGCATCGTATCCCATGGAATCTGTTCTCAAACTGGATAGAGGTTGACAAAAACAAACGAAATATTAATATTCTGATCACTCGCAGTGCTATAAGCGATCATCCCAGATAAAGACATCCCACAGCAGTACTGTACAAACACAATAAGTACCAAGCCTTTACACATACAGTACAGTGACGTTCTGGAAAGCAGGAAGCACCAGACGTAAGGGTCTCATTCGTCGATCTCTCTTGCCAGATTTAATCCTTGGAGCAAGCTTCCAAGTATCTTGCAGGTCAATCTTGAACAAATGAGATGTCCATGCCGCGCTGTCGTCGGGCCCTTACCATAGCAGTTTTTATAGACTCGAGTCAGCTACTTAGCCTAGAAAATAATTCAAGCCCATTTTGTTGTATTTGTCACCTGCCTACTGGTAATAACTCTTGATAAGCGCCAAGCGTCACCATGTTACGTCTTCAGCCAACCGCTCTCAGCCTCTCGATGTCCGAGGTCAAAGAATTTGACCGTCGTTTTCGCTATAAGCGCTATCTTACTAAAGAAGCCAAAATCAACAGCGCGATCTCCAAATCTTCGACACCACACCAGCAATCAAGGCAGCATATTAGCGAGGCTAAACGGGATGCCATCGCAGCAGGATACCGAACTGGCTCAACTTTTAAATCAGGGAGGCGTGTACAGGAGACAGAGGAACATCGGGAGAATCCCACGACGCCTGAACCACGTCCCGGCTTCGTCGACCAAGGTAGTACTGGTAGCATCAACGATGCGTTGGGCTCTCCCGAAGCATTTCTCGTATCAAGTCTTAGGGAGCTAGCCGTCAGAACTCGGGATTGGCATTCGTTGCCGCATCCGGATGCTGGAGAAGATCATTCCGGACCCAGGAGCGGCTTGACAGATGCCCGAGTTGCAGTGGCTTCTGCAAGAGGAGATGTGAAAAATACGGGCAATCGTAGAAGTCGGGAAGGAGAGGGTACTGCCTCTTCGCGGGAGAATCAGGCTGAGCATCTCATCTCCCTACCGCCCCCTTTCTCGGCGTCTCCTAGAGTGATCTCGAATGAGCATTCATTGCCTTCGGTATGTGGCCGTATGCCTTAAAGCGAAAGAAAAGATATTTCACTCGATCAAAAAGAGCCAGCTGACGGAAAACAAGTCCCCTCCCCCCATATCTCGCTCGTCCATGTCCGAGAGTGTTCGAGGGCAGGGTCCGCCCATGACCCCTCCAAGAGTCTCGTCTCTCCGAGAGGTCCGCTTCGAGACCTTCTCCACTCTTCCGGTTAGTAAAGCCACATGACTATCGTCCGCTCTGTTCTGATCTTTCGTTTAGTCTACAAGGCCAAGAACCAGTGCCGAGGTTCTGCCATACAACGCCATATCAACCACGCAGCAGTCTATTCCGTATTACGCACGTAGCTCTTCTCCCCCACCGTTGTCATCCAGATCATCATTATCCTCCATCTCGGTGTCCCCGACGCCCACGCGCGCCATCCCGGTCGCTATCACACCATGCACACCGACGCGCGTCCCGGCACAACACCGTTCTGTACCGTGCCCAGCTCCCATCTCCCCATCACCACAGTCCCAGTCCCGGCGTGCGTTTATGCAGATCTACAACGACGCAATTCCGGCGTCCACACAGCCGCAGACGCCTCAACAGCTACCCGAGTCTCGCCATCGGAGTCGGATCCGCGAGGCGTACTCCGTGCCTTCCGCTCGCAGCGCCGCAGCCCATGCACCTTCTATTGCCGCGTCGACCCCAGGCCCTTCGTATTTCCAGAGATACGATGCGGTCGCGGATGCTGTGCCCGAGACCAATCACCGTAGCCGGAGAAGAACGAGATCGACTCAACGGCGGCAGCAGGAGGAAGAAGAGGTGCAGGGCAGGGAGCAGAATTATGCGGCACTGGAAGGGCGTGGATATAGAGGCTTATATGCGGGAGTAGAGAATGCGGAAGATTTGGCGCCGCTTCAAGATGGACTTGAGTAATCAAAGGACGAGTGGTCCAAAGAGAACTGAATTATCTGGTCATCACGCATTATGAATTCGATACATTTAGACGCGGCCAGTCTCCTTGACATAGTCGAGGAAAGGCGGGTGGAGGAGCATGATTATCAAGGAAGACGAGCACGGAACGCTCATGGTTACTACTTTGTTTGCCTTGAGCTTCGGCAAAGTTGAAACGGCAATGAATAGCAGGCCAAGCTAATAGTCAGGGATCCCTTGCTCCAACAGCATGTGGGTTGTTCGTTCACCATGGATGGTCGTTAAATTCTTTTGCAGTTAGAGAAGTCATCCGTTTCTTTTGTGCAGTTTCGGTCTACATGGAACATTCTCTTTCTCGATATCACTGCCTACGCTGCTCGCGTGCCATGCTCACGTTGCTTTGGCGTTTCTTGGCGTAAATCTAACTACTTCAGAACGACCCTCTTCGATGCCACAGTAGGCCATAGACAAGCCACAAAGCCACAGAATTACATTGATGCAGTCATAGCTTCAACACATTTCATAGAACAGAGAACAAAAGATCGGAATGTTTGTTAGAGCTAAACAGTGATAACAGCATGAAGTTTCAGCTTCGACTAGATCTTACCAGAGTTCAAGTTATCAGGATGACAACATCGCCTTGTTCGTAGTCGCTACGGTGATTTGGACAGGGCTAAGGATTTTGACTTGGTTCGATATAGACGGCAATGCGTGATAGATAGATTCCGGTTATGAGCCCACCTCCACAAGGCGGTGTAGCACGATCATGTCTAGCCCATGATTTCGCTCTTCCAGTAGATCGTGATGATCCATCCAGCAAGATGGCCTCATTATATCAAATCCCGCGAGCCCTCACTTGTTACCTTAAAGCCCAGTAACCACGCGAAGAATTTTCCATTCCATCCTCCTTCAATAAAACACCAAAGCTCCGACTTCAATACTATCTCTCCCCTTCTCACCCTCCGTCTGCTTCTCTCCCGGATGCGAAAACGCACCATGCGGCGTCCTCGTCCCCATCCTCTCGCTGTCAAACTGCAGCAGCAACAGCCACTCCCGCTCCGCCTTCCCCATTCCGCTCCAGTAGTACCACTTGGCCTGCTCCTCGTGCTCCATCAGCAGCACCTCGCCGGTCCGCGTCTCGTACCGGTGCTCCGTGACCTGGAGCTTGGCGTCCGGCACGCTGCGCGAGTCCGCGAAGCAGAGCGGCCACGTCTCGACCCGCCCGTTGATGGGGCGCCATATGTTGATGACCTGAAAGCGCCGGGAGAGGTGGGCGTCAATGGCCGTGCCGCCGTGCGCGAACATGTGTCGCTTCACGCGGTCCACCGCGGACGCCGGGGACGCATCGACGTGGATTCGCGGCACGGGCCGGCGCGGATGGTTCGGAGATGTGCCCCGCCGGATCGTGTGGTCGAAGATCGAGACTTGGCGGGCGCCGTGGGGGCCGAGATGGTCAAGCAGCAGATGTTCGAGCTGGGGGTAGTAGGAATTCTGGATTGAGGCGTCTGAGTTGAAGTCTACTTTGGGAATCTCTTCCGCCGAAGAACCAGACGGAGATGGGATAGTGACGGCGGCAAAACCGTGGTCATCGATATTAAATTCCGATTCCCGACCGCGGATATCCGCCAGCTCGACCGTGTGGTGGTCCGTTATGTAATTGAACTTTTTGGCGGACTTGCCGCCGGGCACGGGGTCTGGGTAGTACCACCCTATAGAGCCGTCCGAGGGGGGCTTATAGAACATGAGCTCGCCCGAGGTGGGGCCTGATAGGATCGGGTTCAGGGTATCTGGGGTTGATGAAGAACCCGGGGCTAGTGAAGCTTGCGCCCGGGCTGATATTGGTGTCCATGGTTTCGGAGAAGCTAGATTTTGTATGCTTGTACGCGGCCGGTAGTGGTGAGCGTGTCTGGTCAAGCTCCTACAAAATGACATGTTTGGGCATGAGGAGAAAGCGAATCGATCAATAGGATTCTGGGCTTGTTTCGGTAGGCCGGCTTTCGAATTCGGTGTCACAAACCCGTATGACTAGTGTAACTCGTTGGTGCAGTTACCCGAAGCAAATTTTCAGAAGTGAAACTCGATCATCATCACAAATGAGAACAATTCTGGGGGCTAGCAACGAACTTCCGTTCACTAACACGATCGGGTGGACCATACCACTCGCAGCATACAATTCTGCAACCTAAGCCCGGACCTTTCTTCCGGTTTATACCTACCTGGGCACATTGACGACGGGAAGGCAGGCGGAAAAATTCTTAACCTGGATGTGTCAACATCATAATACGGTGATGACCTGTTTAGCTTGACAATTTGCGGGCCCGGAATGATCGCCGATCCAGCGGACTCCGCTTCATCGCCCAGACTCCGGACTGTGGAAGCGCACCGGTGCTGTTCTGCGTTGCATGAGCCTGTCCAACCAATCGGAGCGAAAAGCTTCGGCGACTGAGCCAGGAAGTGATATCATTGGGTCCTGTTTCAGGCACGGCCGGCAGGTCCTGCATCGTTCAAATTCCCATCAAGCAAAAATGAGACATGATGGGAAGCAAGTCTGCTGGACTGGAGACTGAATACCTCGTTTCTTGCTCACTGGGAGGTAGCCCGTATTGGCAGTATTGTTGAATATTGGGGACTAATAGGGTCAGTGCCGAGGGCAGGGGCCTCTTCTCGATTGACTTGAATGTTGCAGGTTTCGAGTGCAGTCTAATGAAAGCTGATGGTACAATGCACGTTGTTCGACCAGATCCACAGGTCATAACTCTGTTTTCGTCCGGGATTCCTCGTGGGGTCGTTGCAACGTTGGAGTGTGAGCCAATGGCTGTCTGTCAGTAGAGTAGTCGCAAGCGGGTATTGTGTAGTGTAGATCAGTAAGATGGGCGTGAAAGAATATGCAGCAAGATACCGTAAGAGAAGAGGCTGGACATTTAGGACAGCAACTCATGTCAAGGTTGGAGAACTTGACTTGCTCCCATTCCTTGGCCATGTATAGGGTAGACATCTTGAGTGCACTCACAATGAGCCGCTTTTCGTAGGCAATTCTCCTGAATCGTTGGTGCAGAAACAGTGGGGACTCACCAGGGCCTCGTCCGCGAAGCGCCAGTTCCGACTAGGTCGCTCTGGCTATGTATCAACTGGTCGTACATAAAAATACTGATTTCCGACTAGTTAGGCTTTATGACCTGAGTGCGGTTCCAGACGAAAAGGTTTCCAGTATGTTTTTGACCATTGGTCATCCAGTGGTTTGGGTTGCCAGTGTGACCTCGTATACACAATTCTGCCGCAGCATTGCAGGCCTGCTCAACTTCCGATAATTGCTAGTCTGACTGACAGTTGTATGATAACTCGGCCTCAAAATTACACGAAATGTAGTTCGTTTGATGAAGTCATGATCTATTGAAGATGGTGTGTGTAAATATCCATTGCGGAATTGGGACAGTAGAAAATAGTCAAGTGGAACTTGGTTTTGGCCCTCGCTATACCAAAGAGAAAGAGCAGCGGGAGAGACCGCAATCTACCTCACGGCTTAGAACAACAGGCTGCCCATAAATCGAAGAAATTGGAGATAAAAAGGGGGGAAGAAATTCCATGGTCCTCATCGATCCGAATCTCCATGCACGTGATAACCAGCTCTCAGCTGTTCGTAGAAAACTCCACCCGTCCACAGCATGATACAAGTGATATTACCAGTGGATAGGGGTTTTCACGAGTCAGAAATGAGAGGCTATTTGTTTTGTTTGCAATTGAAATTGTCCGTGGGCATCCATACCGGCGGAGCTTGCGGTGCGGGAGAGTGTTAACTCCGTCCCGGTCCCGGACCAACAACCGGAGCCGCATCACGCGCATCACATGATGTTCAGCGGGCCGCAACTTTGATGCGACATTCCGGCAGCAGCTTTCTCTGCGTTCAAGCAAGCAGCAAGCAAGGCAGTTTGCTGAAGAGTGCATCGCCAGCGAATTCATCCATCTCACAAATATTCTGGGCATATTTTCTTTCCATCCGCTTCCAGGCGAACCTTTGTTTCTCTAATCTCGCCCTTTCGAATTGGCGCCGCGCAGTCCAATCTGCACAGGGCTGGGCTGGCCGCTGCTCATTATTGCCATTTCCTTGCCACCTTCCTCCGCTGTCGCACGATCCGACCACCACCACCACCACTTGCCACTGTATTGATAGACGCGAACTCGAGATTTGCGGGTGTTTTTCACTGTTGCGGGGGCTAGCAAATTGCCATCATGTTCTGTCTACGGAGGTAAAAGTTTTTCCTTTAATCTTGCCCCTCGTGTTACGGCAAAGTCGTCATGGAAACTTGCTGACATAGCTCGTCGTCGCACAACCAGCTGGCTGCCTCTCCTATTCATCCCGACCAACGCCTCGCCGGCCTTCATCTTCCTCTTCTTCATCTGCACCTACTTCCTCAACCGGCCGTGTGTCTACTGCTCCGTGCTATTGCTCATCCTCTTCGTGACCTCGTGCTACTGGTCCGACCGCTGCTTCTTCGACTTCAGCAGCAACTGGTTTGCCCCGCGCCCGCCGATTCCCTCCTGCGCCGGTGATCTCTGCGGCAATGACGCCGCGTCCTCCCTAGCTACCGCGGCTGCCGGCAATGCCTCCGCCTTCGCCGACTCCGTCCAGGACAACTTCAATGCTACGATGCTCGAGATGCTCAACACGACCGCAAGCACCCTGACGCGCGCCGCTACGGACGAGCTGGCGCGCAAGAAGGCTGAGTGGACGGGCCTCGGTATCGAGTGGTTGCGGAGTCTCTTGGGGAAGAGGGAGTGGCGTATAGAGTGCATGGATCTCTGCATTCGACTTTGAGCCCCTGTGAACAAGTGGCGGGCTGGTTATCGGCAAAGGGCAGTTAGGTATTGGATCATCGATCCCCCCCCTACCGGTACCCTTCTTAACAGCCAGCTTGTCTCGGATTGGGATATCGGGGGGTTTCAATTGCATTGCGCTGGCGTTTACTGGACTTGGTTGGCGAGTATAGAATTTGGACTGCTTTCACCGGCAACAGTGGGCATCAAGAGGAGGAAATGGAATTGCATAGGCACTGGAATGAAACAAAGGGTGGCACTCACTCCTATTCGGAAACGTGTGTTTGCCCAGCTAGGAGGCAATTCTTGTACATATGACTCGAGCGGAGCAGAGCGACTGATCAAGAAAATCCAAGACCATCTCAGCTGTCTTTTCCTACTTTTATGCCTTCGTATTCTTTAACACAGATGTCGTGGGTTTCATCTTCTTCCTTCTTTGAGGTCCACCTATGCTTTCCTAACGCGAGGTTCACATGCAAGTCTCATCAACGTGATCTGTGTTGTATCTGTTCTTCCCTGACACTCACAGCGTAGCGACGATGCCGAGTTTCCCGGAAGCAAAAGGTTGTCCAGGCCAGTGTCAATACGGCCGTGGAGGACCACCACCTCGTCGACATGAATGGCAATGCGAAATATGGAGGGGTGCCTATGAGCGACGAGCAGGCTGGTGGCTATCCCATCCCAAACCATCCCAAACCATCCCAAATCAAACCAGCACTCACGCGCATGTAAACAAAGCCCCCCCCCCCTCAAAGAAACATACCAAACCCAAGCAACCCGCGCCTCGAATCTTTCCAAAAGCCCGCCCACCACCAACCATCCACCCACACGCGCGCGCGAACAAGATCAACCAGAAAAACATCCATCAAGGTGAAGCAAGCCAAGCCCACAAAAGCCATCCCAGCATCTCCTCCCAAAGTCCCGTCCAAACACCACCCAGAAGCCACAGCACCGCAGCAACCATGCCCAAGAACCCGGCCTCGCTCGCGTTCGTCTTCTGCAGCGCGACGACCACGGCCTACAACCTGGCCTCGATCGACCTGGGCTGCTGGTGGCGGCTCACGGACTGGGGTCTCGGGCGGCAGAACCGCACGATCCGGGTTTTCACCCTCGAGCCTGGGTACCATTGTTAGTATTGCACACGCTGTTTCTGGTCTTGGTGTCTGCGGTTTCTTTTTCTGTGGCTTTCCGTAAGAAAAGGGGGGAGGGTGCAATTTCTGCTAGCGGTAGGAGGGAAACTGACTAACTTTGCTTTTCGAAAAAAATCAAAAGTTCTCCTCAAAAGCGATGGGGACCCGGATTTCAAGCGCGGCAGTATCGACAAGATGGGCACGCATACGTTACCTGAATGGGCGGCGTTTATTGCGATTGCGACGAAGTAGTCGCCTTGGTTCCGGGTTGTACCTGTGGGGCGAGCCGAGCGATTGGGGGTGTTCATGATGGGTTGGTGGCTGATATCTCGCGAGAGGATGGGTTATGGGGGAACGCTTTAACATGGCAAATGTGCTGAAAAGGCGTGGTTGATAATCATACGCCCATCACTCATGTTGGACTGTGGTTCTGAGATCATGATGAAATGGATGGGTGCGTGCTGAACTAGTTGCTGGTTGGGGACTTTTACGATTCTCGTTGGGAGGGGGAATATCTCTATGCTTCATCGTTTCTATCAACATCGGCTACCGTGGGTATGTAATAGGAGGATGAATTGACAGTGATACCACACACTACTGGTGCAACAATTCGGGGTAGCTCATAGCCAGCAAGTGTCTGTGATTCCGCACATTCCTAGCACTGATATTCCATCATATCAAGCACGGATCTTCTAAATGAAGGTCGGTCTACGTGTACGTTGAGAACGCGCTTCACTCACTTGCCCCCACGTATAGGATCAGCTCACCCATGTTCTTGTTCCGCCAACTTCGTGCACATCTTCTGCAAACTTCTCTCCATATCACCACCATCAGGGAGCACATTAGCCAGGTTCAAACTATGCGCCAGCCACTTCTTGCTCAACTCGCGTTCGTTCGCCATGTGCATATCGACGCCATGGTTGAACGCCTTGGCGGCCATCCATTCGATCTCGACCGGGGGAATCGGTTGCGGTGTCTGGGGATTAAAAAGGCGCGTTTCAGGTGTTACTCCCACAGCCAACATGCAAGAATCAGGGAGTGCTGAGGGAGGAATACTTACACTGGCAGCTTCTCTCGCCATTTTGGACGCCATGCTGATGACTTCGAGCGGAATCGCTTTGTCATGAGCCAGGGTTGCTTGAAGCAGGCACCGGAGGTATTTCGCGAGGATAGTGGAATCGATTCTCTCAAGCTTGAAGATTTCGTTGATGATATGACGCAAAGTCGAATATAGAACTACGACGGGTCAGTATTGTGGAGCATTAAGTAGACAATATGGCCAATTCTACCTTGAATTGGCGCATCGGACGCTCTCAGGACATGGTCCGCCATAGCTTGTAGTGACTGCAAATTATGATGCTCCCCCGTCTTACGTGCGATGACTGGCAAATCATCCCACTTTCTGAGAGCGACAGCTGCCTCGAAATCAAATACCAAGAGGATAGCGAGCTTCGATTCGAGATCGTCAACAGCGTCATCGCTGTGGAATTTTCTGCTGTCTTGTAGTTCGGTGTCGAAGTTACTGACATTCTTCCGTAGCGTGAGATAATTCTGCATTATTTCCTGCATGTCGTCCGACGATCGTGCCAGAGCCAGCTTCACTGTCGCAACCATGAAGTTGCTAAACATCGCCCTTAGAGACAAGTCTCCTCTCTCCTCAGAAGACAGATCTTTCGGAAAGTGAGATATGACAGTAATACAAGCTTGAAATATCCGGGCCACCTTGTCAAGAGGCCACGTATCTGCGTGTTTCAATCCCAGATTGTATGCGTTCTTGCAAAACCAGTTGAGTTCCTGCACTGTGAAGACAGTTCGCCCATCATTGTCCCTGAGCTTCCGATTATTTAGGGCAATGGCAACTGAATCTATATCAGCAATGAGTCCGAGTAATAAATATGATATCACCTACCTCCTTCGAAAGTTTGACAAATATTTTCGGCTATCGTGTCCTTGGTTGCAGGATCAATCTGACCTTCGCCATCGTGGAGAGGAGCCAGGAGCCGGATCATGGCTCGCAGGAGTGCTGGAAAATGGACGGGGCTTTTGGTAGGATCAGCAATGTCGAGATCCTTCTCCGCCAATCCTCGCAAAGCTTGGTAGGCAAAATATTTGTTCCCACTTTGCTGGGCTTCTAAACAGCATGCGTACAGAAATTTGGGATCGCTCTCTGACGTCTCCAAGACTTTTTCCAGGCACTGCGAGGCCATTTCATGATCACCGCTGCGTAAGGCCAGTCTGTACGTGAGATATAGAGTCATGGGCTGGCTCTTCGTTGACTCACTCATTGACTGCACTACATGATTGGCATTATCTAGGTCATTTTTTTGCAAAGCGCAGAAAAGCAGCTTTCTAAGACGTGTCAGTGTTCAATCAGTGGTGGGTCGCGAAATAATGATGCCCCGAACCTTGAGACGATGGCTTCGTTGACCGGCCCATAATTCCTAAGTAGAGGATTCAACGCGAGCAGACACCATTTTTCCGCGGTGTCAAATTGCCCCTGTGTGAAATTATGGTCGATCCGCTTCCATAACAGCTGCTATGATGTTAGCTATCGAATCCCCTGGTTTATGATTAGCGCATAAACATCCACACACCGAAAGAATGGCACATGCCACATCGATTTTCAATGATCCCGTCTTGGACTCGATGCTTTCGTAGACCGACTTGAGCTCGTCTACGACATTTTCGGTGTCCCGGTAATTGGTGGCCTGGAGCGTCCGTAAGAC
>JAOYMO020388240.1:0-25428 GCA_025802455.2 Iodosphaeria phyllophila | reverse complement strand
CGTTGTTATCGAAATTCAGCAAACTGTCTGATGAATCGTTAGCTAAAAAGATCTTTGATACTAAGGACATTAACCAGCTTAAGTTCTTTAAAGAAAACTTCCCTGATCAATTTGAATTAGCCAAATCGTTTAAGAAAAAAGAACTACTTGAAGCCGCAACTTCCGAAGCTCAAGGAGCACGAGGGCGTTTTCAAGTCGGAACCTTTTTAAAGAAGGTTGGCGATATGGGTGATGAGGCTCAAGCCGAGATCTTTGGTCCGGAGGGGATACAAAAGATTCAAGACATGCGAACAGTTCGGCAAGCAATGCCAGCTCGTACCGGACCGTCGGGCAGTCCTCGAGGTAATTGGTTGGGTAATTTATTTAGCCCTCAGGGACTTATGGATAATCTATCGGATGCCGGAAAATACGCGATGCTTAAAGCAGCGCCGCATTTCGAGAAGCTAGGAACCGATGGCGAAAAAGCAGCTCTATTAAAGTTTATGACGATGGCGCATGAAAAAGGCGTCTCAACTGATGGTTTTAAAGCTATGGGCGATTACTTAAATGCGGCGATTAAAGGCGAGAATAATTTAAGTCGCACTGCTCGAGACGTATTTAAATCAGGCCGCATGGTCATCCCTGAATCGATGATGCCGGATAACAAGACCCGTGAAAAGCTAGACAAGAAACTACAAAAACTTCAAAGCGATCCTACGGCATTATTTAATACCGGCGGTCATACGGGTGTGTATATGCCTGGTGAAGCAGCACAATTAAGCCAAACAGCAGCTCAAGCAGTGCAGTATTTAAACTCACTAAGGCCTAAACAGGATCGAGCTAATCCGCTTGATGCGAAGCCTGTGGTGTCAAAGATGGCTGAAGCTGAATATCACCGAGCTCTTGATGTGGCTGAGCAACCTCTTATTGTTTTAAAAGATATTAAAGAAGGTATGGTTAATCCTAAGGACTTAGTTACGATTAAAGCTATCTACCCTGGTCTTTATGATCGTATGAGCCAAAAGCTTGTAGGTGAAATGACTAACTCGATCGCTAAAGGTGAAAATGTACCTTACAAGTCGCGCCTTGGTTTATCGCTTTTCTTATCTCAGCCGATGGATTCGACAATGACGCCGCAAGCCATCCGCGCCATTCAATCAAGCGCTATGAGTACGCCTAATCCCTCGCAACAACAGGCTCAAGCACCGCAGGGCCAAGGTCCTCATTCGATGAAAGGTTTAAGTAAGCTTGCTGGAGATTACCAAACCAATCAACAGGCTAGAGTTGCTCAGAAGATCAAGGGCTAAACCTTTTTGACCACTTGCTCACTAGTAACTAGGGGCCACAATCCCGAACCTACCAGAGGAGCTTTAAATGGCAAGAAAACAATCCATTCAGCATACACTCATCCGCGGCCAGAGCTTAGCCGCTAATTTCAACTCACCAGTAACAGTAATCTCGTACTTAGATAATTGCTCGTACCAGATTAACGTTACCACTAGCGATTCGAATGGATCTTTTGCCGTTCAAGGCTCAAATGATTACGTAAAAGCTGAACCGTCAGGCGTTGTATCAAATGCTGGCAATTGGTTTACTTTAAATATCGGCTCACCTGGACCGTCGGTCGTGGGTGCGAATGACGTTATCGCTATTAATCTTAACCAAGTTCCTTATTCAGCAATCCGTCTGGCTTACACCGCAAGTGTAGCTGGTACGGGCACCTGCGACATCATCATTATGAACAAATCGGTAGGTGCTTAAATGAGCCAAGAATACATATACCCAGCCTCAAGCGCTTCGGTAAACATCTCTGCTATTGGTGCCAACGGCGCAGCTGCACCCACAACGTCTATTCAAGTCGGTGCAAAAGATCCGAGTAACAACCTTCAGCCTTTAAAGGTAAATGGCGCCGGATCTCTATTAGTAGATTTTGGTGGCACCACTGGGATTGTAACCGCTAATCAAGGTACACCTAATACGGCGGCTAACGGTTGGCCGGTTAAGATTACTGATGGCACTAACATATTAGCAGTCTCAGGTGCTGGAGCTTTAAGTCTACCTACTGGAGCTTCAACTTCAGCACTTCAAACAACTGGTAACACTTCGCTTGCGTCTATCGATACCAAAACACCGGCACTGGTTACAGGTCGCGTACCTGTTGACGGTTCAGGCGTTACTCAGCCGGTATCGGGAACTGTAACAGCCAATCAAGGTGGCACCTGGAATATCAATAATATCTCGGGTACGATTTCGCTACCAACTGGCGCTGCAACTGAAACCACTTTAGCTGCAATGAGTGCGAAGCTTCCGGCATCGTTGGGCATTAAGACTTCAGCATTATCGCTGTCGATAACACCAGCAAGCGATGCGCTGTTTAGAATATTAGATCCTGATAGTGCTGTAACCGGTAACATCACTGCGGCTGACGCTGTAGTGCCAGCACCTGCGGGTACCGGTGCTTTTGTATCGGGTGCTTCAACTACTGGATCTTTAGTGGCCTTGCAAATGACCGGTGGCGATAGCTCATGGGATTGCTCACTATTAGGAACCTTAAGCGGTACTTATTATTTTGAAGAATCGATTGATTCAACAACAGGTACGGATGGGAACTGGATTAGTGTTATCGGTCGACAGACCGGCGTAGCAACCACAACACTTGCTACAAGCACTACGGTTTCAGGATTATTTCGCGGAAACTCCTCAGCTGCAACCTGGTTTCGAGTACGAAATGTTGGCGGAACTGGTTTAGCTACAGCGATTAAAATAACAGCAAGCTCTGGTGTAGGTGCAGTATTTTTAAACGCATCGCTACCATCGGGCACGAACACTATTGGTAAGGTGAATACGAATTCGCCGGTAAACACCAATGGCTCAAACGTAGACGCTACGGTTTCAACTGTGATCACACTTACAGCTCCGGCTAATTCGGTTGGCTTTATCTTAATGAACTTAGACACGAGTACAGCGTCATTTCGTTGGCGTATCGGTGCAACTGCTACTGCCTCGTCGGGCCAGCAAATGCAGCCTGGTCGAGATACTGGCTTTGTGCCATGTGCGGCAAATATTTCGATATGTGCCGAATCGGGAACTCAAAACTATAACATCCAATGGGTATTATCAGCATGATTAAGCGCATACTTTTAAGTCTTTTATTATTAGCCACGACAGTTAACGCCGGATTACCTCCGACGACGGCTAAAGGGCAAAACGAAACGCTTGCACCTACTACGTTTTATTTTCAGACTCCGAATAACCAATTCACAACTACGGCATCCGGAACGCGGATCGTTGAAACTGGTAACGGTAACATTTTACTAAACCCTAACTTTGAGGCAGCTTCGGCAGCAACAAGCTGGACGACAACTACAGCCTCAAGTGCGCAAGAAACTACGATTGTTCGTGTAGGTAAGAAATCTTTGGCGATGACCTTTGCGGCATCTACCGGAAACGTCGCTCAGAGCGTCACGCCCACATATGATATTGGTGCGAGCGGATTAGAGGCTAGCTGTCAGATTAAGACTGCGGTTTCCACGATTCAAGTTTGTTCTCTCATTGCCGGATCTGAATCGCAATGTACCTCAGTGCCCGGGGACTCGCAGTGGCATTATGTCTCATCGACTGCGGTGGGGGTTACTTCAAGCTCTGCAGGTGTAGAAGTCAAAACGACTGCCACTGCTACCGGTGTAGTTTACATTGATGATTGTTATGTCGGCATTAATCGAAATCTTGGTCTTGGCGATATCGTTACCGATTGGCAAAGTTATTCATTAACGATTGGCGGCTCAACTTCGGCACCCACCAAAGGAACCATTGTTAAGGATGAGGCTCGTTGGAGACGAGTCGGTGATTCAATGCAGATCTCATATAACTATGAACAATCTGCTGCAGGTGCCAACGGATCTGGTGCTTATTTATTTCAATTACCTGCTGGCTACGTCATCGACACGACTAAAGAATCGGTATCAACGAATGCATTTTCTACCTCTATTGTTGGATCAGGCGCTGCAGGTTCAGGAGCAAGTGCTTCCAATGCTCTAGGTGTTGTTAAAGTTTATAATACAACCGCACTGACTTTAATGGTGGATAACAACACGATTAAAGAAAACGTTACTGATGCCTACTATCAGTTGGGTTCGGCAGGCACTAGAACCTATTCATTCTTAGCTCAAGTTCCGATCGTTGGTTTTTCAGCCTCGACTATCGTGGCGGGTGCTACGGGTAACTATGATTGGGTAGCTTATACGCCCACATTTACGGGCTTCGGCACTGCAACTAATATTGAATGCCAGCAGGCTCGCGATAGCTCTGATTTACTGCTTCGATGTAAGTTCACCGCGG
This sequence comes from Iodosphaeria phyllophila, assembly GCA_025802455.2. Taxonomy (NCBI): domain Eukaryota; kingdom Fungi; phylum Ascomycota; class Sordariomycetes; order Amphisphaeriales; family Iodosphaeriaceae; genus Iodosphaeria; species Iodosphaeria phyllophila. The sequence goes on along the minus strand of JAOYMO020388240.1, from coordinate 21,111 downwards.
GTACGGCCACAGCTGTTGAGGCGAGAGTCTCGCTACCTACCGGTTTGACTGCTGCAAGCACGGCAAAGATTCCTAGCCTTTCATATGCGGGTGGGATGGTTTCAACTGGTAACTTAGCCGGTTCATATAACGTTTTAATGGAACCTGCCGTTGCTTACGTAACGTTTGGTGTTGAGGCTACGGGTAGCGCTGGCTTGTCGAAAGCTACAGGCTCAACCATTGGGTCTACAAACACTTATTCGTTTAATGCGAGAGTGCCGATTCAAGGCTGGACCTCAAATAACAATGCGCCTTTGACTCTAAATAACTTTATAACGCCGGCCGTTCGCACGGTGACAGCAACGACTACTTTATCGGTTATCGATTCGCTTATTTTATGTGATGCCACAGCGGGAACTGTGACGATTAACTTGCCGTCGATTGCGACCGCACCTTACCAGATTTATACGGTTAAAAAGACCGATGCTTCGGCTAACAGTTGTACGATTGATCCTGCAGGATCTGAGACCATTGATACGGCTGCGACCAAGACCAACACGACACAGAACGTAGCAAATACTTTTACCAATGCTGGTTCTGGAACGAATTGGAGTCTTTACTAGCCCATAGTGACTTCACGTTGACCGGTGAATCCTATGGTTGCAGCACCTGAGCTTACAAGAACAACGCTTGAGTTAGGTGGCACCAAGTAGCTAAGCTCAGTCTCTACGGTACTAGTGGCAAGAACACCTGACATGGTATGTGAGGTTCGCGCGCAAAAAGTCGTGGGTACCAACGTCGTATCACACCTAAGCTCCACCGCGCCCGATTGCGGGCCAATAAGTGTCGATGAACACGCGATTGAAAACGTGTAAAACACCAATGTGGCCTTATCGGGATTAGGGGTAAAAGGCACGTTCAGTGCTCTTGAGGGCGTATAGGGTGTAAACACCATTCCAGGATCGTAACTCATAACTTTAAACTCCTTTTTATGTGCCATATCTTGAGTGACATTATGTTACAGCAAGCGGCCATATATCTATGGTCATGGCACTATATGTAACGCAATGCATTGTAAAGTATATTAATGTAATGTAGCGGCACTAAAACTGCATTGTTTTCCTAACAGCGCGGAGTTTAACAAACCGCTTATGCTGCTATAGTTAGGGAGGGGCTATGGAGAAAATGGATTTAGGTTCTATTGGTATGTGGGCCATAGGCATACTTATTGGCGTTATTTCGGCCCTTGTAGGTAGATACTGGAAGCATCAAGAAGGCGACAACGGGCGCTATGACGCCGGAATAAAAGCCTTATCAGATAAACACGAAGAAATTTACAAATCGCTCACCGAGTCAACCCACAAACTATCGCTTGCCGTTGAGCGCCTTACCCTTATTGTTGGGCACACTGAAGAACAGTCCTCTGGTCGATATTTAAGCTTAAATTCTAGAATCGATGACTTAAAAGGCAACGTTCTAAAAAATGAGCTTTACAACCATTGGTCCACAAACAAATTCAACATAATTAGGGGTACTCTAGAGACTCTGACTGGAAAGTCACTGTCTGGTAATTGGGAAGCGCCGTAAATAAGGGGGTTCAGTTGAGCATATTCAATAAAAAGGGTGAAGTATCAAATCCAAATCCAGTAGCGCCTAATCCACCGGTAGTGGTCGTTAAACCGCCGATCGTACCGGTAGTGGGTGAACTTATTGATCCGCCTTGGCTCATCTGGGCTAGAGGCGAAATGGGTATTAAAGAGATTCGCGGTGGCGAAAACCCTCGCATCCTTTTCTACGACGATCACACAAGCCTTGATGCCAATGAAGATGAGGTGGCCTGGTGTGCTGCTTTCGTATCTACGGCACTCGAAGAAAATGGCCTAAAGTCGACTCACGATGCATGGGCACAAAGCTATACTAACTTTGGTCGAAAGCTAGATAAGCCTATTCACGGCTGTATCGTAGTTTTTAGATGGTCGGCCGATCACGGGCATGTGACCTTTTACGATGCTAAATCACATGGCGAATTCCCCTGTTTAGGCGGCAATCAATCGGACCAAGTTAAGGTCTCAGATTTCGCTGCAAATAAGGGCTCAATTGTAGGCCTTCGTTGGCCGGCTGATTATCCACTGCCTGGAACTGCGAGTATACCCGTTCAGCCCGTTGAAAATGGTGCTCGCCCAAAGCCCTTAAAAGGCTGGGTAAAGGAATATACTGATTTTCTAGTGTCTGAGATGACCCCTGAAATCATCGAAAGCGATAAGTCAGCCTTTGTGGCTAACTACAAGAGCTATGATCAAAAACGATTAGCTGCGGCTATTTTTCAGGCTATTTGCTCGCCTGAATCAGACTTTGACCGTTGCTGCAGATACGTTGAAACTGGCTTAGGTAAAGACCAAGTCACGGGTCGCCAAAACACATCTGAAGGCCTTTTACAGGTTAGCTACCAGGACTCGATCTACTACGGTGCCCACTTCGACTGGAGTAAGGATAGATCTTTAGCTGATAGCGATTCAAATAAAACGATATTTGACCCGTATAACAACCTCGATTGCGGCATTCGCATTATGACTAAGCTCTTAAAACAGCGTGATGATAAGTCATTTGTGTTAGCCGGTGCCCGTTATTGGTCTTCTTTACGCTCTGCGGGTTTAAATAAAACGCTAGCTTATTTGAAAGTAATTTTGCCGCTAATATGATCATTAACCTTGAGGTCAAGGAGCTCATTGCTATCGTCTTGGCGATATGGATGGTTCCTGCACCTTGGGGGTTTTTAAAGAAACGATCTGAAACGGTAGAATTAAAAAAAGAGGGAAATAACATGGCAGATATTACGATCTCAGTACCTGATGCAGCTCAAGCGTTTGCAGCTAAAATTGCAGAGTTTGTTGGTGTAGTTGAAAAGGCTTTCGCCGATGGCTTTCAGCCCGGTCAAGATACTCCGGTAATCTTGTCGGCAGTCATCACCGATCTTATCGGTGCGGCTCAAAGTTTTAGTGCGGCTAAAGAAGCTATGAAAGCTGATCCGTTCGGATCGGCACTAGCTTTGGCTGCCGAACTTAAAAAAGCACTTTAATTGTGGGCTGGGCTCAGGCGATCTACGCAGCAGCGACTTTGTTCTTAGAGATTTTAAAAACCTTTGAGAAACATAAGGACGAAAAGCTAGCAGAAAAGGTATTAAAGGCCGATGACTCACAATCAAAGCAAGATGCAGCGGTTGAAGTGGCTAAGCGTATGTATTCTGTTAAGTAGTTGCCAAAGCACCAAACCCTTTAACCACCCGGTCTACATATTCGATATGAATGCCGGGGGTTTTCAATGCGGTAATCACTTAGGACCGTGTGATTTCCTACCCTTTGATAAAGCACCGAATATGACTTGCTTTACTCCGGATGCAATTGAGGACCTTTTCCCTAAATCTTATTAAGATTATTAATGACCGTTTGGTAAATAGTCTTCCAAACCGCTCGACCACGCCATGAGATAGGATTCACCTGAAGTAGGTGAGGGCATTGGATTACGTCTAATACTATTCCCCATTTAGCGGAATTAACCGAGACCATGGAATCATTAGCTCCGTCTTGTTTATAGATCTTAGCCCACTCAAGTAACCCTAAGGGGTAGGTTAAGACCACGGGCTGGGGTAGGTAACAAGCAATACTAAAATACTTAACTTTTAGATCGTCTTTGACCTGTGTATTAAAGCCCTTGCAATAGGCCGTAGTGAGGTCCATGACGGCTCTTTGGAATGCGTTAGGCTTATCACCAAAGTCATGCCCGTCGGCCAATATAGAGCCCCTGTGAGGTGTGGAGATGGTTGTCACAGACAAAGGCTTATGTTCTAGAAACTGAACCACGAAACGAGCGTCTAGACCCCCTAGGGAGTGCCCTATGAGGTGGTAGGGTAGTCCCTTAGGGTTAAGGCGTTTAATTTCCTTTAAGAGAACTGTTGAACGTTCCTCAATTGAGAGCGCTTCGGGCATCATGGCTACTTTTAGATCATAGCCTTGGCGTTTAAACAGCCACCATATACCCCATGAGAGCTTAACCACCGCCGAAGGCACTGCTAACCCCGAAACGAAGATAGGAATTGGTTTCATTTCCTAATCTTAATCGGTTTTCTTATAGTAATCACGTTCGGGCTGCTTACTTTAGTCTTCACGGTACACATCTTTAATCTTATCTTGGCAAGTTCGAGCTAAATGAAACGGAGTGTCGCATTGACGATTCATTTGCTTCAGGTTTTCAGCCTCAGATTTAGTCATTTCTATCGTCGAATGACAAATAAGCAGCCTATCGAAACTCACAGAACCACAAATAAGCTCGCGCTCGTTCTCTGTGAGCTTGTGGTACTTAGGCATAAGTAAATAACCAACGATTAACGAAACTATGACCCACAAGAAACAAAGGTTTTTTCTCATCTTGAAGGCAAGCCATATTTAGAAAAGAAGCACGACACGATGGTTAGCTCCGGGTAATAAACCCGACAGACCTCAAGCTTCGGTCGAACTAACACGAAGAAAAAAACTAACCCAACGCATAATGGCACGAGAAACGATAGTAGCGCTAATCGCCATCCGCTATCCCAAGGGTTTTTATAATAATTCATTTTTCACCTTTCTTTCCAGGCTTCTTAATCGGCTCACCCTTTAGGGGTTCAACTTCCCAATCAACGGTAAAGCAATACTCAACGTCAAATGGTATTTGATCGGGACTAAACCAAAAAGTGTGTTTTTCGACTTTGATGGCCATCCTTCGATTTGATTCGATGGCTATTTTAAGTGCTATGTGGAATCTCACTGGTGGGCTTCCATGAATTGCAAATCCGTCTCATACGGGCGATCATCAAAAGCGCGAAACAACTCCGAACATTTCTCTAAAAGTTTTGCGCAATCAAAATAACTACCGTTATCTAGAGTAAAATAAGGGTCTGCGTCTAGCGGGTGTTTGACGGAGACCTGACCCTGTTTGCAACACGCATCTAATTCGTCCCTTAACCAGCCATCACTCAGGTAAAAACGAAGCATTAGGTTAGAGCTTCGAATAATCTTTTTCATTTCTCAATCAACTCCGCTAGTTGGTTGGCTTCAGTTAACGCGCCACTGGCTCGGGCGCTACTATCGGCGTAACGTTCAAGCGCTATGGTTAAAACATCAATGATCTTTACCAAGGTTTGTATGGTATGAGGGTTGGCCAAAGAAACGAACTCTGCGTTTTCAACAGACATATAGGGCGTTCTGTTGTGGCTACAAACGATCGCCAAAGATCGCATTTTGTCCGGCACTAAGCCCGTGCGAAGGGGGCGCCAACAACTTAAGTCTTGGGTAGCCTTCTCCGCCACCTCTAATAACCGCTTTGTTAGTTTCGTTAGTGCGGTCATTTCAAAACTCTCAACAACTCAACGCTCACTATTGAAGTATCACCAGGCATTGGGCGGTCTTGGCGCTCGAATCTCTCGATAGCCGCCTTTAGTGTCTGGGCTTGAACGTATTCAACATGCGTCATTCGATCACCGAACCATTTTATTTTCCAAATGCTATCTGGGTTCATTTCTCATTCGCCTTTTTAGTCATGAATTTTTTGAAAAAATAAAGTACTTTGTCGGCCTCAGGACATGCTTCTGTTTCATCATCATAAGCATCGAACCAATTAGAAAATTCATCATCCGAAGGCCACAGCTCGTCCAGGGTCTTGAGCTTAGTTTCAGAGCGTATCCAAGTCTTTAATTCATCAAAAGCTTCAACAACGAAAGCTGGCTTATCCGCAGGTGCATGCCTATAAAGTTGGCATAATTCATAAAAATCACGGCAATCTAAATCCGGCATCACGGCGACTTGGGGTGATGAACATTCCATTACGCTTGCCCTAGGCATATCTGCGGTTTTAATAGTCAATATTGCGGCCTCAAAAGCAGCTTTCGCTGCTGGTGCAATTTCTTTGCCCCAACCCTGCATTTTCCACTCAACGTATTTAATGGCTTCACTTAAACCGGATTGCCTACCTTGTTCTTTAGCCTCAAGGGCTACAGATTCGAGAATTTCTTCAACAAACAAAAGCTGTCGGTCAATTTCATCACGCCGATAGATATCTTGCTTCACTAAAAAATCACGAATTTCCTTCGCCCGCTCGGCGTAATTAAGCTTGGTCATTCCAGGTCCAAAATGAAATGTTGAATGTCGGTAGCGGAAGGTTTCACCCAGTTGAGAATTTTCCCAGTATCTAAATCTATATCTAAAATCAAGTAATCGCCGAAGTGGTCGCCCGGCATGAATGAAGGCACGTAACCGTCCTCTTTATCGATCAAAACCTCACCGTCTGAATCGAGAATCCTTCCGCCGAATTGATCTCTAACCTTTATGTGCAAACAAAGTGTTTTTGCGTCCACGTTCACCGTCTTTTTTATTGCGATTTTCATCTCACCCACCCATCCGTTGCTTGAGCCATTCATAAACGTCCCACGGGTTAACTGTGCCAACTTTTAAATACGCTCGCTGTTTGTATAACCATGCATCGAATTCCTCTGTGCATGGCCAGCCTACGACGAGGTTTTGGCGTGCGGCACTTAGAGCGCCTTCGAAATACATTTGAGCGGGACTCATGGTTGGATTATCTAGAAAGAAATATGCAGCCTCATTTTCCATCCGATCTTCATCCAACGGCTTAGGGGCCGCTTCTAGGAGGGCTTTAAGCTGAATGGCGACACGGCCAGGTAATCTTTGCGGCTTAATTTCTTGCTTAAGCCAGTTTACTATTTCTTCAGGGGTCATCTCAAATGACCCAATATAAGCGATATCGCGACTACTACGAGTAAAAACAAGTTTCCTTTTTTTTCGTCTAAACTTGCGAAAATGAAAAACGTTGTTAGCGAGAGCGTCGTCATTAACGAACATTGTAACCATGTTGGCATTTGCGAAAATGCAGCTGAAATCATCGCTCACCCCCTGTAGCATCGAGAACTTGACGCGCCAGCAAGTAGGGCTCGTCCTGACTAAGGAATTTATTAATCGGCACTCCATGCGCATCTTGAGTTATATCTGCCAACAATTCATAAGCTAACGCCAACTTTTTGAGCGCCCGGCGAAGTTGCTCTACCTTAAGCCGTTCGGCTTCGAGTGCATCACGAAAACTTATCTGTAAACGACCAAGCTGATTTCGTCCTTCCATAGAAGTAAATTTCATAACCAAATCGTTAGCTTTCTGCTCGGCCCATTCTCTTGCAGTCATTTTTTACAGCCCTTTCTCTCGGCACAGAAGAAATAACAACCGTCGTAATAAACTTGGACGCAACAATTTTTAGCCATTCGACTTCGCTTACAGCAACGAGTAAATCGCAAAGCACCGGGCCCAGATTTAATCCAACCAACACCGTCGATGTGAAATTTCATGGCCGATTGGTTACTCGCCGTGAATATGTGTACGGTCATTCCTTAACTCCCGGTCCCCACTTGTCAGTGATTTCTTTTTTCATCTCGCTTAATTTACGTTTAAGCTTGCCGGTGCCGTTACATCGTTTACATGGATCGCCTACTGCTGTGCCAACAACAATTCCGAAACGATCCTCTATTAAAAACTGATCGTAGCCTTTGCCGCCACAATCACGGCATCGAACCTCAACCTCGGGATTAGTTAGCTTATCGTTCATCGTTACCTCCGAACATCTTACTGATTGCGTCGATTAAGGAAATGGCAACGTAAGATACCAAGAACATAAAAGTAACAATCAATATCCAAGGTATTACATTCATGAACAGCCAACCTAAAATCGTCCAAGCAAACGGCGCGTCTGGGGTCATCGCTCGCCTGAAAGCTTACCCGCAGCACGAAGCAGTATCATGTTAATGAGCGGCTTTTCAGCGATCTGACTTAAGATGCTAGTGCCATGTTCTTGGATGTAAATATCGACAAGCTTGTAACCGATTGCGTCGCTTAAATACTTCGAAACTTCGTATTCACTCATTTTATCCACGAAATTACGAACTTTAAGTATCAAGGTCGCGTCTTGGCCTGAGATCTTAACTTCTTCTATTTCGATTTTCATTTCTTACCCTTCATCTCAATCTGAAAGTAACCACACTTACACCCGTAGCAAGCAAGTTCTCGTAGATCTGGTCTCATGTAGGTCTCCTTTTGTTTATGGTCATAAATAGTCCTTAAAGATGGCTCGAAGTAGATCAGAGACTGTAGACTTAAACTTCTTAGCTTCGATCTCTAGAGCCTTCTTTTGTTTGTGGGTTAGTCTAAAAGTAACGACGGTATCTTTTTTCTTAAGCTTTGCGGGTAGGTTCATGCTTTACCGGGGTTATTCTGAATGTGTTTAACGATAGTGTCGTACTTCTTAAACGGAATCTCAGCTGACGACTTAACTCCGTAGGCGGTAGATAGGTAGCCTTTAAGCTCATCGGTGGTCCAACGGGATTCTTTAACGATAGCGAATAGGCGGCTTATTTGGGCTGTGGTTGCCATAGCTTGACCACCTTGCTCGATAGCTGCGACTGACTCAGTTGTTGAGCGTGGCGGGGCTCTGTGGCTTGTTTGAGCTGATTGTGCATCGTCATCTTCACTGGGTATTAACAAAGCTGACTGGAGCGCATATCTTTTAGCATAAGATGTTGCAGATCCTAATGACTGCGGCGTGTTGTCTTTGGATAGTACGGGGTATCGTCCCCTTATCCATTGCCCACTTGAATGCATAATTTGAGTTTCAATAAATAAGCCGACTTCATCTTGATCGGTCATTTGGCTAACGGAAAGACCGTGTTTTGTCAGATGAGGCTTAATGGCATTTATGATGCTTGTTAAATCAGCATAGTTACTTTTAAAAAATGGGTTAACGCTGTCTTTCTTGGCGCTTTCAAAATCCCCTTGAGCAATAGATAGGGCTTTAGCCAATTCGTTAATCTGTTCGCTTTGTTTCATAGCTAGTATCTCCTAAGATATGGGTCATTTGCTGACATCGCTTATTGATGTCTTGGTCGGTTATTAGATCGAGTAAGTCAACTTCTTCATACTCAGTAGGCTCGCGATTGTTTCGAATACGAAAGGCTTCAACTGATTCAACGAAGAGTGCGGTGAGTGCCCAGTTCTTTATTTCCTTTTCAGTCATCTTTAATCCCCTTTTTGTAATTCTTACTCGGTCTACCTTTGGCAAGCTTGTAGGCTTCTTCTGGTGAGCGACTAAGACCAAGTTTACGAAGCGTTATGACAACGAGGTGGCCTTTTAGTTTCATCTTTAAGGCTATAGAGCCTTGGCCTAAACCACTTTTGAATAAAAGCGCCACCTGTTTTTCTTCAGCTATCGTAAGTTTACGTTTAGCATAAGGCTTCATTACCTAAGGTAGGCGTGGCCACCGAAGAGATGAAAGGTTTGTAGTAACCAAAAGCAAATGGCTATGACGGCGATGACGTTAATGACTTGCTTAACGAACGGTGCCATCGGGATGTAGGTATTTACTAGAAAAAGGATCAGACCTAGGACACCGAGACAGATTAACATGCGAACGACTTCAGTATAATTCATTGTGGATTCCCCTCATCTAAGGACGCTTGATAATAAGCTTCGAGCTCAGCGTTCATCGCTTCGATCTGGCTTAAGTTAATTTCTTCAATAAACTCTAGCGTGTCATCGTCGGCAAGTGATTCCATGAAAAAGTGTAATACGCCGTGTAATACACGAGGTCAAGGGATAGGATAAGCTCCGCTTCGAGTAAATTTAAAGCCCAAAGACGTCGCTATTTCTTTGCTGGGGAGCTTTGCAGACCCATATGCCCCCAAACGCGCTGCGTGCCCTTTAGAGCAACTTTCACAGCAAGTGGCCATGTTCCTATGGGATGAATCATAAAACATCACCACGCCCGAATTATGGCAGTTATCGCAGCCGTTTAAATTGGCGAAGGTTTCTTTGACCCCTGGCTGGGCTCTACACTCCCTTCGCATTATTTCAAGGATAGTGTTTTTACCGACAGGTTTAAATTGCTCTGAGATGATCTCATTGACCGCTTTAGTGAACATCCCGTCAGGATAGGTTTGAATGTCGTTCCATAAGAGCTGCGAAAAATCCTTTGCATAGGCCTTTTCTCCGTAACGGTCCCTTAAGCGGCTAATTTGCGCAAGAAATTCAGATGAGTTCATTTATTTCCCTTCTTTGGGTAAAAAATCAAATTCTTCGATTAGAGGCTTAGCTAGTTTAAAATCTTCGGATTTACCAGTATCGGCATCCAGCCAGTCAGTCCATCCGTTCATAAACGTCGAGAAATAAGGAATATATTCGGGTTTTGTTTGTGATTGCCGGTGGTGGTCTATGAATTTATCGATGGCCCCAGATAGGCTTATAAGGTCACTAGAGGTTTTAATGTCAGTTTTTGCCTTTTTAAAGCCGAGTTTCTTACCAATCTTTCGAGGGTATTTTTGATAAAGCAGTTCAAGGTCGTTCAACAAAACTCTTTTGTCGCCTTCTTTATCCTTATCTTTATCCTTATCTTTATCCTTATCTTTATCCTTATCTTTATCCTTATCTTTATCTTTATCTTTATCTTTATCCTTATCCTTAGGTCCTCGTGAGGACCTTGTAAGGACCTGGGCAGGTCCTGCTTTTTCTAACATATTGATCACTGATCTATGAACATTGTTGGATGGATTGAGCGTTCCGTATTGAAATTCTATGAAGGAAGTAATTAAGATTTTATCTGATTTTAAAAACTCGAGCCTATCGCCAAAGGCCTCTATAAGCTCATTAATCGTTATTGTTTCATTGATCTGAAATGACATCAGGTCAATGTCGATTGACCAAAGTCCGGCATGATCACAATTTTCGCATAGATAGTACCAAGCACACTTCATCTTTGGTGAAAGTGAGCGAAACCATGCCTTTTTCCATTTTTCGGTATCTGAAAATCGTTTAGCCATTGTAATTACCCCTAAAATCAATACTGACCGTTATTTTTAAACTACTTGAACGCTGTTTTTAGATTGATTTTTGGAATACACAGCCGTAATCTAGCATCAATCTGAACTGCAACATCAAGATTAGGCACCGGTTATTCCTTTCACAAGGGGTAGCCGGTGTCTTTATTTTGACTTTAGCGCACCGAATAATATAAACTACGGTGGTGCAAGCAGCGTGGAAAGCTGTGGTGAGTAGTATTAAGAAGCAGAATATCGAGTCGCTTAACCGCGCTTGAGGATGGACTGGTTCAATGCCGGCCCCACCACTGGAGACACGCAATCCGATAGGCTTACCTTGCGGTCGGCGAATAATTCGGTGATATAGCCAGAGTCGCGACTGGCCTGCACACTTTCTCGTGTGCTACGTTTGTGGCACATATAAAAAGCAGGTGCTACAAAACGTTTCGCTTTACACTTGTTTAATAGTTCGACACTCAAAGCTTACAAAGATCAGCCGTTTAGCTAGCGCATGATTTGTGCATCATTAAAGCTATGACAATGAACCAAGCCCAAAAACAGCTACTTATATGGAGCATTCAAAAAACTGCTCAAGAGTTAGTCGATGAGAGTAAACAAACAACCGATGTTGAGCGCCTTCGCCAGATCTCAGCTCAATTAAACGAGCTTAACGACTTAGTTATTAAGCTTAAAGGTGATTTATGAAGCCCCCTTTTTTAAGCCCAAACTTAGAAGGTATTGCTGAATGGCAGTTTCGCTGCACCTCCTGTGGGCAAGAGCTTGATGTTGATCATAATTGGTGTGAGGAATGCGAAGACCACTCAGGCGACTGGGAGCTTTGCGATCTTAAAGGCGACCCTTATAAGGCACAGGATTTGCAATAATAATTCATAAGGCGATCAGCAAGTTAGCCTTACAAGTTGAGCTACCTGAGGCCGCAAGGGGTTAATCTTTGACTAAAAGCTTCCCCTTCGGCCAGGTAGTTGTTTTAGCCTACTTTAAAGCCAACCCAAACATCGCGAATAGCCACATATTCATTCCAAAAGACTTCTAGTTGATAAAAGCTATACCTAGACTCATAGTAGGTTCTGCCCCCTAAATGCCTATAGTAGACCTCACTTGCCTCAATCCAATTCTTATAAGCCTCACAGAACTTAAACTTTAGCTCTTCATATGGAGATCTAATGACCTCACCCACCGCATCATCCATTAATTGACCCCTCACTAAACTTTAAGCACATAACCGTTAAAGTCTTCTCGCCAATACACTTGCTACAAAAAAGCCTAATAACCGCACAGTCGTCTAAGCCGAGAGCTCGAAACAACGCATCTTCAGCTGATTTAATGAAATTCGATAAGTCAGGGCGCTTATAGAGTCCGTTCTTGCCTTTCCACGATGGGCTATAAAGCCTTATCTCTAAATCAACCGGTAATCCCCTAAACCGAGACAGATCAGCCGTTCCATAGACTTTTAGAGCCGCATTGCGGGTTTTAGTCATAGCCTCAGCTTCCCAGGATTTGGCTGTCATTGTTTTATACATCTGGCCATGGCGGCCTTTTCGCCAAATCTGGTTTGTTGATTGCGGAAAAGACTCAACCTCAACCCAAAGCGGTATCTCTGGCGGCTGATTAGATTCCCAAGGCATTCATCGTTACCGACATCAAACCCACCCCCGGTGTAGTCTGAGTCCAAACAATGCGACCCCAACGATAAGCCATTTGAGGTAAGAAAAACCCGTTCGTCGCACCAGCCGTAATCGTCACCGTACCATTAGGTACATCGCTCCAATGAGTAGGTGTGAAATCTAGTGCTAAGTTGTTTTGTGCTCCAACGTCGTTTGAGAACTGAAGCTTTACCGTTCCAGCAGCCGAGATATCGCTAAAATAAGCTTGAAATGAGCCGCTTAATATCTGGCCTAAATCAATCTTTGAGCCATTAAAGCTAGTCGCATCACTTGTGCCGTTAACTACTAAAATATTTACCTGTCTCATCGATTGATTAACCCCCCAAAATGAATATGCTGACTCGCTTTTAGTTAAATATAAAGCGTCAAAAATAAAAAATAATCCCTAAGCCGCTATACCTACTCATTAAATTCAATGCTACCTTGTTTTCTTAAGGGGGGCTTATTTCAATTAAAAGCATCATTTTGAGCCTTAAAAAGCTCTTAAAGCGTCAAATAACCCACAGATTTAAAACTAGACTACCCATCGGCATGACCCAATTCGATCTCTGGGTAAAAGACATTTTAGCCACCCACAACATCCCAGACCTTGATAGCTACCGCCACACCATCGCAGCCATGGTCCTTCAGCTAGGTAATAAGACAGCTAAACAATCAAAGTACTATTTCGTCACCGCAGTTCGTAAAGCTCAGGCTAATCAAGTGGCCCACGAGATCATGCAAGAGATCAATAAGCGCTTAAAACAACAGTCGAACCAAAATTCGATTGTTGATGACGCTCGATAAAACCCTAACTAAAAAGTGGTATGAAATCTTGAAGCAATCTGGCTTTAATGACATCGAGACCCCACCGTGGAAGTTAAAAGAGCCCACCCTTAACCACTGGGATACCTTCATCTGTAATTACATCGACCCCACCCAAATCGAAGCCAGACAAGAATACTACCTACGCGCCTACCAGTTCCTCATGAACCACAGCTTTGATTCAGACTACGAAAAACAGATCTGGCAGCTCTACTCACAAGGCCTAGGCGAGCGACCAATCTCTAACACCATCAACGAAAGCCTACCCACCAGGGTCTTCAATAAAAAGAAGTCTAAAGTTAAGTCAGCCAATCGCTACAACGTAAGAAAAGTCCTAGCTAAGCTTAAACTTCAGTTTCACAATTATCTGGCAACCGAGAATAGCTATGACTGAGACTAAAGAGCTACCCCCATTTAACGTCAGAGAACTGCGCCACGGCGATATAGCCTTCATCATCGAAACTTGGTGCAATTCACTTAAGTTTTATAACTCGTGGTTTCACGAAATTGATCAGCCCATATATTACAAAGTCTATAAGAAGTTTATAACCGATCTATTAGACAACCCGCTCAATAAAGTTAGCTTAGCGGTATTACCCGACGACCAGGACATCATCTTAAGCTACATTGTCTTTAACGAAAGCAGTAAAATCCTGCACTACGCCTATACCAAAGGCATCTGGAGACGCTTAGGCCTAGCTAGAGCTTTGATTAAAAATCATCGCTTTGATTATGTGTCACATCTAACCGATATCGGCCTGGCTAGTAAGCCTAAAAGATGGAAATTTAACCCATTTATATGAAATCTTGGAAAAACAAACTACAAAGGAGTCCTAAAATGAGAACAATGCAAACAATTCAACAAGAGTACAACGCAGGCTGCACCCAACTAGGCCAGATTCGCTACCAGCTAGAAGTACTAACCATTCAAGCGCAAACTCTTATTCAAAAGCTAAGTGAGCTTAACGAAGAAGCTGCAGTCCTTAATCAAAAAGCCAAAGACCAGCATCTTGATCCAGAAACCGCTCATAAGATGACCGATGAACAAGCTAAGTCCGAAGCACCAATCCCAGTTGAAATCGTCGCAGCCAGATCAGCCACCTTTACCGCAACTGATGGCGAAAAAGCAGCCTCTGTCACCGTATCGGATCTAGTCTAATGGCTAAATCATCATTACTACCTAATGAACCCACTCTGACTAGCCCAGGACCAAGCTATGAAGCTACTAGCGCTCGTTTTAAGATCGCCGTAATTCATGCTTCCCTTCATCAATCGATCGTTTGGGGACCAGCAGGCATTAACACCGAAAAGACTCTATCCGCTCAGAAAACACCAGGCGTTAAAATGTGGTGGGCTAACGAAGGATTGCTACTAGAAAAAAGTGGCAAGACCGCAGTAGTCCCATCGGCTAACGTAGCTATTGCTGTTTTTGAATAGCACGTGCGAACTTTTCCTAGGTTAGGTTATAATAGGATATGGGGGACTGTTTAAATGGCATTAGACAGAAGTAAGACCGGTCGTAAAAAGGGTACACCCAATAAAGCTACTCAATCACTGATGGATAAGTGCGCACAACTAGGGGCTGATCCATTCGAAATACTACTTCACTTCGCCACAGGCAACTGGAAGGCCCTAGGCTACCCTTCAAAGACTAGAGATAAAATCTTAGGTAAAGAGATTGTCGAAGAAGACGTCATCAGCAGCGAGTTAAGAGCTAAATGCGCTAAAGAGGTTTGCGAGTACATTCATCCTAAGCGAAGAGCCATTGAAGTCAGTGGTGATGCTGAAGGCCAGGGCTTTAGAGTTATCGTTGAAGACTATTCTAAGAAGTAATGATCGACATCAAGATCACCTTAACTAAGAAGCAGAAAGAGTTCGCACAAGCTGTCGAGCGAACTCCTGTAACCTTCTACGGTGGTGCGAAAGGTGGAGGCAAGTCTCATGGTCTACGTAACATATTACTTCTTAGACGGTTCCAATATCCCGGCTCAGCTGGTGCTATTTTTCGTAAGACCTACCCAGAGCTTGAAGCCAATCACATACGACCTATTTTAGTTCAGTTCCCAGCCCTTAAAGATTACTACAACGAGTCTAAGAAGGTGCTCACACTACCTAACGGCTCAACATTAGAGTTCTGTTATTGCGAGTCTGAAAAGGATGTTGATCGCTACCAAGGCCGCGAGTTCCACGATCTAGGCATTGAAGAAGCCGGGCAGTGGACTGAAGCTATGTTTCAGCGCCTTAGAGGCTCAAATCGTAGCGCTAGAGCTGACATCAAAGCCCGCACATTACTTACCGGTAACCCTGGTGGTATTGGTCATAAGTGGCTTAAGCGAATCTTTGTTGAACGAGACTTTACTGATCGTGAGCGGCCTCAAGACTACGCCTTTGTTCAAGCTTTAGTTAGTGACAACCCAGCTCTAATGGAGAACGATCCAGAGTATGTGCATCGCTTGGATTCGGAACCTAATGAAGCTCTACGTCGCGCCTTCAAAGAAGGAGACTGGGATATCTTCGCTGGCCAGTTCTTCAACGAGCTTAGGCGCTCAGTCCACATGGTCAAGCCATTTCCAATCCCCCACCACTGGAATAGATTTGGTGCATATGATTATGGCTTTAACCACCCCGCTGCATTTGGATGGTTCGCCAATGACAGCGATGGAAATACATACCTATACCGAGAGTTTATTAAGGCCGGGCAACGAGTTGATCAGTTTGCGATGCACGTTAATCGGTATGAAGACACAAAGCTACTCGGTCACGTTCATTCTGGCCACGACTGCTGGACAAAAAGAAATACACTCAATGAGAGTAGCCCCCCGACAATAGCTGAAGAGTTCATGAAGCATGACATCGTGCTTAAGAAAGCCGTCATCGACCGTATCCAAGGTGCCTCACAGCTTCGTAACTATCTAGCCTGGCAGAATCTCTCTAACAATCGCACCAAGCCTAGGCTCTTTATCTTTGATACCTGTCCCGTTACCTTTGATTGCTTAACTCGAATGGAGCATGACCCTGACAACGTTGAAGACGTCTTAAAGGTAGACGCTAATGGCTCTGACGTTATGACAGGTGACGATCCCTACGACATGATCCGCTATGGCTTAATGAGTAGACCCGCTATTACCGATAATCTACCCGTCAAATACCCTCATGGATCGCCTGAATGGGCAGCAGCTGAGACTAAGAAGATGGAAGATTCAGCTCTTGATCACTTTAAACGCTTAGAAGAAAAAGAACGCTTTGGAGCTGAAGATCCGTTCGCTCAAGAGGATCAGAGTTTTTAACCACCTAAACATTAATATGCTACCTTTTTTAAGCGCAAAGAAACAAGCCGGGGTCATGATCAGCAAGGTTTCACCTGCGGGTGAGTCAAAACAAGAAGGTATGCAAGGGGAGGTTGACCCCGGCCTCTTAAGCGCTGCCGAAGATATTCTATCAGCTATCGCCATGAAGGACGCCACTAAGTTAGCCAACGCTCTACAAGCTGCCTATACCATGTGCAGTGGCGGCTATGAGGATGAAAGTCTTGAATAAGTCTATTGCCATTGCCCTTCAGATCGCTAAAAAGAACAAGCGCCTTAATCCTGAAGAAGGTGATGAGATCGTAGCTCCTCAAGGGGAGAGCATTTACGACATGGATGGCGAGACGGCTAAAGACTTAGTCGCTGCTATCTTAGCTAAACGTAATCCCAAGCCAGATGATGACGATCTAGATCTCTCAGCTCTTGATGAATTCGAAGTCTAATTACCGTTAAAAGCAACGTTTTGACCACTTAAGCATGGTTAATGGACGTTAAGGAACTAGCAAAACTCGTAGATCTCTGCCGTAAAAAAGGCATCGCTGAACTTAAACTCGACAAGGATATGGTGGAGCTAAAGCTCTGGGACCACATCCCTACTCAGCGTCGTAAGCGCTTAAACAAAGTCATTGCTGATGCAATGGATCCCATCATCACTGAAAACGAGCCTACTGAAGAAGAGCTTCTGTTCTGGAGCTCGCCCACCACTGACACCGCGAAGGGTTCTAACTAATGGCTAAGATCACGCCGGTTAAGCCAGGTGACAAGAAGGTTGTAACCGTTAAGACCATGCCCGATAAGACCACCGGTAACTCACAAAGTTATCGCTGGTGGATGGCTAACTCAAAGCGTGATCTATGCGGCCAGGTTCTTGAGACCGTAAGCTTTCTTAAAGAACAGCAGATGTTTCGATATCGTCAGGCAGCTATTTACGCGCGCCTTTACGGTAATATGCCGCTCTTTAATTGGCTTGGCTCAAACTTAAACAAGATGGCCGGCACTCAAGGTAGTGGCCCTGCAGCTATTGACCGCCCGACGATGAACGTTGTTCAAAGTTGCGTTGATACTCTTACAAGCCGCATCACACAGAATAAGCCTAGACCCGTATTCTTAACTGATAACGCCAATTACAAAGAGCGTAACCTCGCAAAGCAAATGAACTCATTCATTAACGGTGAGCTCTACAAAACTAATGCCTATGCCTTAGGTGCTTTACAGATCAGAGACGCAGCAGTGCTTGGTACTGGCTGTATTAAGATCTTTGAAACGCCCGATCAGCGTGTAGGGCTCGAGCGCACACTACTCACTGAGTTACTCGTTGACCCAAACGACGCTATGTATGGCGATCCGCGCCAATTGTTTCACGTGAAACTAATGGACAGGTCTGTCCTTCAGCAAATGATCCCTGAATATAAATCTGACATTGCTAAAGCCGAATCAGCGTTTCCGGATAACTCAAGCGATGCTCAAAAGACCATTTCAGATCAAGTCATGGTGGCAGAAGCTTGGCACTTACCTTCAGGCAAAGATTCAGGCGATGGGCGCCACGTTATCGCTTGCTCGGCAGGTGTGATCCTAGATGAAGAATACACAAAGCCTAGGTTTCCGTTCTCGTTTTTACATTACAGCCCACGGATTATGGGCTTCTGGGGCCAAGGCTTAGCTGAGCAGCTCATGGGTACTCAGGTCGAGATCAATAAGCTTCTTATGACCATCAGCCAGTCGATTAACTTAGTCGGTGTGCCGCGCGTCTTTGTTGAAGACGGTTCTAAAGTCGTATCGGCTCATTTAAATAACCAGGTTGGCGCAATCGTTAAATATCGTGGTACAAAACCACAGTACGAAGTTGCTCCATGTGTGCCGCAAGAACTTTACGGCCAGCTAGAGCGCTTAGTTCAATACGCTTATCAACAATCAGGGGTTTCGGCCCTATCGGCTGCAGCTCAAAAACCAGCCGGACTAAACTCTGGCGAGGCGATTAGAAACTACGATGATCTTCAGACCGACAGATTCGCAGCTCTTGAGCGTCGTTATACTGACAGCTACATTGATCTTGCTTACCAGATCACAGACAAAGCAAAGGAAATAGCTGAGCGAGACGGCTCATATTCCACCGTCTATCCCAATAAAGACGGCACTAAAGAAATCGATCTACCCAACGCTAAGATGCTAGAGGACCCTGTCATCCAGTGCTTTAGCTCAAGTTCACTACCGCGTGATCCTGCAGGACGCCTAGCTAAGGTAACTGAGATGATGCAAGGTGGCTTAATCTCGCCTCAAGAGGGTCGCAGATTATTAGATTACCCGGACATTGAACAAGTCGATAAGCTCGAGAACGCATCTGAAGAACGTATCCTTCAAGCGCTCGATGACATCGTTGAGTCAGGCAAGTACACACCACCCGATCCTTTTATGGATCTAGCTTTAGCCAATAAGCTCGTTACCCAATATTATAATCTCTACGTTCCGGCCAAGCTTGAAGAAGAAAAAGCTCAAATGCTTCGTGATTTCTTCACAGCGGTTCAAACCATTCAAATGGAATCCACCGGTCCAGATTCAAGTCAACAAGCTATGCCTGCGCCGCAAGGTGCAGCTCCCGGTGGGCCTCAAGCCGTACCTCAAGCGCCTCCTGTATCAGATTTGATGCCAAACATTCCCGCCTAAACATTTTAACCAAAGGAGATCTATGTCACTCACCCAGATAACAGAAACGCCCGTACCTGTTGCAGCAGCTTCTGACGCTACAACGCCTGACACCGCGGCCAATCCAGCAAACTCTACCCAGTACGCAGCCCTTGCTCAAAAAGAGAAAAAGATTCGCCAAGCCCAGCTAGCCATTCAGCAAGAGCGCGAAGCTATGAAAGCCAAAGAGGCGGAATACCAAACCAAATACATCCCCAGAGATAAGCTAGCCGATAAGGAATCGCTTTGGGCCACCCTTCAAGAGCTAGGTCATAGCGCTCAAGATCTTTTAGAGATGGGCCTTAATCCGCCTGCCGGCAAAGACCCGGCACTTACTGGGTTAGAAGCTAAGTTTAAAGCTTTAGAGGAAAAGCAAGAGCGTGCAGCTAAGGCTCAAGCCGATGCGCAGACACAGCAATACGACCAAGCGGTTAATCAGATTCGCAACGACGTAAAGCTGTTAGTTGATTCTGACGCGAACTATGAGACAATAAAACAAATGGGCGCCACAGAAGCGGTGGTGGAACTCATCAAGCAGACATTCGACAAATCGGGCGAGCTACTCACTGTCGAAAAAGCCTCTCAGCAAGTTGAGGATCATCTGTTAGATGAAGCCATTAAAATGGCTAGTCTTAGCAAAGTTAAAGCTAAACTAGCACCCGCGCCGGTGGATTCGGCGAAGAGACAACAGCAAGGTCTTTTCTCTGTAACTCAAAAGCAAGTACCGGCCACTACTCCACCACAGCAACAACAAATTAAAACTTTGACGAATGCTCAAGCAGCATCCACGTCAACAGCGCTGAGCGCCAAAGAAAAACGCGAAAGAGCAATTTTAGCGTTTAAAGGGCAGCTCGGTTAAGGAAAAAACAACATGGCAGCAATTTATTCAAATCCTAGTAACCAGGTAGCAGCCCTCAAAGAGCTCTACACTGGCGACGACTACATGAAGGACCTGGTCTACAAAAAGAACCCGTTCTTCGCTCTCGTTCCTAAAAATGAATCGCCTTCGGGCTTTGCCGGTAAATATATTCCGGTACCTTTGATATACGGCGCTCCTCAAGGACGCTCAGCTACTTTCTCCAATGCTCAAAACAACCAAACCGCTCCTGCTTTGGCTTCGTTCTTCGTTTATCGTGTTAGCGACTATCAACTAGTCACTATCACCAACGAATTGCTTGAAGCTACCAAAGACGACGCTGGTGCGTTTGTTGATGAAGCTAAACTCAACATGGATACTGGATTTCGCAACATCTCTAACGATATTGCGTTCTCAGTCTTTGCTGATGCTACTGGCTCGCGTGGTGACTTGGCGTCGATTTCGACCGGTGTCATTACCTTAGGTAATGCTAACCAAGTAGTTCAATTCGAAGTTGGAATGGTATTAGTAGCATTTTCGATTTCTGGTTCGACCTACACCCAATCCACTGGCGCAGCTCTTGGCTACGTCATTGCAGTTAACCGCTCGGCTGGAACTGTTACCGTCTCGGCTACTCAAGGTGGCTCAGCTGGTACTCCTTCCAACTGGTCGGCTTCGTTCCCCAAATTGGCTGTTCAAGGTGACGTGAATTTCGGTTCAAACACCCTGCAAACCAACTTCTTGAAGATCTCGGGTCTTGCTTCGTGGCTTCCTTTGGTTGCTCCTGTAGCTTCTGAGAACTATTGGGGTGTTGACCGTTCAAGTGACGTTACCCGCTTAGCTGGTGTACGTTTCGACGGTTCGGGTGAGACCATCGAAGAAGCTCTTATCGATTCGTCGAGCT